>JAQNCB010000009.1:19129513-19141759 GCA_030068295.1 Euristhmus nudiceps | reverse complement strand
AGTGAGAGACATGGCCTGCATTTGGTAACCCAGTTAGGGGCACTGGGGGGACAGCAGGGACAACTGTTGACAGTGGGACTTGAACCCCCAACCCTGGGATGAGCAATCCAGCACCGCACCACCAGGCCACCGCTGCCCTTGCCTTGTGACTATAATAGTAATTGTGGTCCGAAGCCATTTTAGTAAAATCATTGGTATTATGAAAATGGACTGCAGGGATCCAAAGCTCCCGCTGTCCAGAAATGTTTATTTTAAAGTTGATCTATATCTTCCTTAAACCAAAATCAAAACTATTGTGTTAAACAAATCACGTCCAGCTGGCTCATTAATTCTGCACAGATTTTGGTGTGCACCAATCTCAGGTGAGGCACCTGTAAGACAAACCCGCCTACCAAATTTCATCAAAGTCTGAGCAAGCGTCCCTAAATTATCTGTTGTGTTCAAAAAATTACGTCCGGCTGGCTTATTAACTATGTACAGATTTTGGTGTGCACCAAACCCAGATGAGGTTCCTGTAAGACAAACCTGCCTGCCAAATTTCATCAAAATCCAAGCAAGAATTGCTGTTATCATCCAGAAACCAAAGTGTGACACACAGATTGACGGCTGGACGGACAGACGGCACCCGTTCCATTAGCTCTTGCCCCACTGTGTGGCGGGAGCTAATATCCATAATATTTACCATAAGGTACAAAGTAAATTTTGAATTTAACCTAAATGAAGACCAGAAAAGGAGGGTATTACAATAATTCCAGCATGAAGTAATAGTGAATCGAACTCAGACTTTATGAAGGAATTTCCTCAAGAGAAAATTTAAGAAAGAACAAAGACGATTTTTGTGAATAAAGTCTGTTATTCGGTCCCACAGTGAGACACTTGGGAATCCATGCATTTGTGTTCCAGCCATATTGCTGCACATTAACAGAATCTTTGAATCAATAATTAAGGGAATAGAACACATGGTTTGGCACACACTTCAGGAAAAATCACTTTCAGTTTCCCAAAAGAAAATAACCAATTGGTTTTAATCCACTAAAAATGTAAAAGAGTAGAAATTTGGTGACCGCCGAAGAAACTGCCATGTGTACGTTTATGGTCAGTTATATCAGGTCACCTGATTAGCAGAAGAGAAAGAGTTTTACACCCGTGGAAGCCACATGCTTTCCCCCCCTGCTTTGGCCTGTAGGTCTAGTAGAACTACTGACATAACCAATCCTTGTTTAACCCGTCCCAGGTCCTTATTTAAGCCATACTCACTGGAGCTTGTAACCCACACTTCCATAGGGCGTGAAATAATGACTCATGTACTGCTTTTCAAGTAGTGTTCTGTTTGGGGCACAAATTGTGTGTGATTCACAATAAAGTGCAAAATTAGAGTTCTCATCTGAGTTTATTTGCTTTAATGGAAATTAATGGACAAAATTAGCAAAGAAAAGTTTCATTGAAATAAATTACAGTTTTAGCTTGCTTTTTCTTTTATTACCATGTAGGGATTGTGTGTGTATGTGTGTGTGTGTGTGTGTGTGTGTGTGTGTGTGTGTGAGAGAGAGAGATTTAGAGAGAGAGAGAGCAAGAGAGAGAGAGAGAGAGAGAGAGAGAGAGAGAGAGCGAGAGAGAGTTGCTTTGTATTTACAAGACATACCACTCATACCATGCCATTCATAAACTCATACCATTCATTCCATTCTTCTCAATGCAGATGACACTCAACCGATCCTCCCCTTTCCTTATTTAGACCGACCCATGTTTCTGTCCGGATCTCTGTATTTCTGGCACACATCTCATCATGGCATCTCATCGGCTGAAATTCAACCCCAGCAAAACCGAACTGCCCCACTGTCCCACTCTTACTCACTCGTTTGCTGAACTGCCTAATCCTAGCAGGGTCACGAGAGAGCCATCTCTGGAACCACATGAGAAAATCAAATGTTCTTTATTCCTCTAATTCTTAGGACGGTCCCTCTAATGCATGCAGCCCTGAATATTTTTGCCTGCCATCTTTTCCTGCTATTAAAAAAAAAAACCACGAGTTAAAAGCTAAATATCTGATTCACAATTTGAAAGGCATCCTCACCTGGCTATGACAAAAATTTCATTAATTCATTCACTGAACCATTTAATCCTGATTAGGTTCACAGGGAGGCTGGCGCCCATCTCAACCAACTCTGGGCCATCGCAGGGCAGAAACACACTGACGGCTATGCAGCTACTCTTGACGAAAGTCAGCAATGGTTCTTTTACATCCCTCTCACCACAGACAGTGAGAGACACAGCCGGCCTTTGAAAGCCCTGTTAGCTGTACTGGGGAAACAGCAGTGACAACCGGGTGATAGTGGGGCTTGAACCCCTGAGCTTGGGATCAGTAATCCAGCACCCTACCACCGGGCCGCCACTGTTTTTTTTTTGCCCAGCTTGACATCAAGAGTGCTCCACAAAGCTGAATGCACTGACCAAAACTGACTCCTACCCAATACAAGGATCAACGACTACATAGAAAAAATCAGAAAGGCAAAGCACATCACAAAGAGTGACCTGCTAAAAGGATATTGGGGCATCCCACTCACAGAGGCCAGAGAGATATCAGCTTTCGTCACACCCAGTGGCCTGTTACCAATATAAGGTCATGCCCTTTGGAATGAAAAACACGCCAGTCACCTTCCAGAGGATGATGGCCTGGCGGGCCTTGATGGAGTTGTGGTCTACATAGCTGACATTGTGATCTACAGTGTCACCTGGCACGCCCATTTATCACATCTTAGGGAAGGGTTTCGTCGATTACTACATGCTAATTTAACAATCAACCTGACCAAGGGTGAGTTTGGCCAAGCTAGCATAACCTACCTGGGCTATGTCATGTACCATGGGCAGGTGGCTTCCATTACTAAAAAGATCCAAAGTATCATGGACTTCCCAGTCCCCAAAAACAAACGCAGTTTAATGAGATTCCTAGGGATGGTGGCTTACTACAGAAAGTTTTGTAAAAAGTTTGCAGCCATCACTGCCCCATGAACAGATTTGCTGAAGAAAGGCAAACAGGATGTCTGGTCTGAGTCTTGCCAAAGAGCCTTCGACGATGCCAAGTCCCTATGATGTGCACAGCCCTTTCTTCAGGCCCCGGACTTTGCTTAACCTTTCCGCTTGGCTGTCAATGCCAGCGACGGTGGCGAAAGTGCCGTTCTGTTGTAACTGGACGAAAACAAGGTTGTACATCCGGTCTGCTACTTTTAGAAGAAATACAATGGCCACCAGAGAAACTATTCCACTATCGAAAAGAAGGCACTAGCTCTAATTCTGGCCATATAGCATTTTGAGGTACAGTCATCCCTCACTATATCGCGCTTCAGGTTCTGCGGCTTCAGTGCATCACGGATTTTGAAAAAATATTCAGCGAAAAATAAAAATACCGGTAAGCAAAAATATGGAAAAAATTCAGGAAAATGCCACGAGTGGTCGCTACTGACTCGGATTCGGTGAGAAATTCGTCTCGACCAATCAGCTTGCGAGATTTCAGAGGCCACGTCCCAAAAACCGAAGTCAGTAGTGATCTTTTTTCACTATTAAATAGGAAAATAGTTAAGGGAAAGACGTCAAGTTCACTACCGACTCCGGTTTGGGACTCGGCACTGAAATAACAGCATTTGTGTGGCAGAAAAGGCTGAAGTCAAGGCATTTCTTACACTTTTATTTACATATATGTACAATTACACGTATGTATTTTGTATTATTTATATTTTATTTACATCTTATGTGTTGTTTTTGAATGTTTAATTGTTATTATAAGCATTTGTAGCGTTGAATATGTATTTATCGTTATTATATACACATATACATGTACGTATACATCAGTCAGGAGGGTCGATCCTACTTTGCAGAAATTCGGTCTTCATGGGGGGTCTCGACCCCCATTAACCACGAAAAGTGAGGGATTCCTGTATTACCTATCCTTGCCCCGCAAACCCATACTAGTATACACCGACCACAACCCACTGACCTTCCTGCACAAGATGAAGGGCAAGAACAGAAGGCTTCTCGGCTGGAGTCTGATCCTACAAGAGTATGAGTTGATCATAAAGCACATTAAGGAGTTGATAACAAATGTTCAGATAACAAATGTGCGCTCTACTGTTAAAAGGAGCATCACCAAAAACAAAAAAAGTAATGTTATGGAAGTAAATGTGTTAGCTACCTCTACAAATATTTATGTATAAAATTATTTGATATTTGTTCCTGTTTTTTTTTATTACCTATTATTATTATTTGTTATTATTACCAGCAATCTATTAACTATTTATCTCAACTACCATTTTGCAATTTTCATAGGTTTGTAAAATGGCTATTTTGTTTCATGCTACTAAGTATTAAAAGTTATCATAGCAACTTTCCTTTTACAGAGGGAAGTGTGACGTGGTGGGCGTGCGCCGTGGCACACATGGCATGTATGCTGGGTGTGATGTCATCTGCTATAAGGTAGATATGCTAACTGTGATGGACACAAAGATATAAAAGAGAAGAGTGCTCTGCGACTGAAACCCTTTATGCGACGGACTACCGAGACTCTGCACACTCGGAGCCACTACCAGCCTTCGTCCACTCCCTTCAATGCTCTTTCTCTCTCTCTGCTTCAATAAATTGTTATACTGACCAACTGCTGCCTGGCTTGGATTAATATAGATACCTCCATACTCCAATCTGTTACACTGGGCAGTGGTGGCTCAGTGGCTAATGTTCTCTGGATTGGGGATCCAAAGGTCAGGGGTTCAAGCCCGAGTACCACCAAGCTGCTACTGTTGGGCCTTTGAGCATTGCCCTCAACTATCAATGGCTGAGTTGTACAAAAATGATAAATGTAAGTTGCTCTGGATGAGGGTATCTCCCAAAGGTAAACAGTGCAGCAGGTAGTTGTATCAGATATTTTGTACTTCATTATTTTTATGCAAAATTGGGAGATCTTCCTGTGTGTGTGTGTGTGTGGTGGGGGGGTGATCAGTGTCATCATCAAAGTTATGAATATTCAAACATCTGTGCATTATAATAGTACCAAACTGTGATTTCCGAATTATGTTAATTAGCTCTAGTGCCTCGTGTAGTTTTCTGACGTCAGAAAACAAATTTGACAACTTCCTGCTACCCGGAAGGAAACTCAAATAAGGCGGCAAATCATGACAGAAGCCGGGTTTCCTGTGGCTCCTCCCTGATCAGCTGGTTTCTTTCTGGATCCTACAGCAATGGCGGAGCATCAGCAATTTTACCTCTTACTGGGGAACCTGATGAGCCCTGATAATAACGTTAGGAAACAATCCGAGGTACGAACAGCGCTTCCGAAACCAGCACGTCTTTGGACCGGGAACGCGGACAGTGTGGGAGAGCTTTCGGGTTTGTTGTGAGCCGCGGGTCTCGGTGTGAGGCAGTCCACGTGTGACGGGGCAAGTTTTCGGGTAGTCTGCTAAGCTAGGACGGGTAAAGCACGGGTAGGTTAGCTAGCTAAGCAGCTCGCTGGAGATGTGAACCTCCCGAGTGGAGTCGGATAAATCTGGTTGTTTATGAAACTTGGCGTCAGTTTGAAGTCTTATGTGTTGTGGCAGTCGCTTCATGGTTGTTTCCTTTAAAGTTTCATCACCGTGCAGTAGTTTCAGACGCAAATGCGAAACAAGACGAAGCTTTTGTCATTTAAATTTGATCAGGATGTTGGTAAACATGTACAGCCAGCTAGCCAAGCTAACCTGTGGTGATTTAACGCGGCTGGGTTTTGTGTTTTGTGTGTGAAATCAAAAAGCCAGTCGGTTGCTGAATGTTAGGCGACTTGTTGGTTCGCGTGTTAGCATGTTAGCATGCTGAAATAGCTCGTGCCGGTGTGTTGGTACTCAATCTGGGTTTAAACCAGCCAGGAGGAGAAATTAACATCGAGATACTTTCCGTTTCCTGCGCTCATTCCACCGCCGAGTCCGTAACCGGTACCCGCTTTGTCCGGTTGTGTTTAGGCCGCGGTTCTGATCATTTTGTTGTGACGGAAAGAGCAGCTCAGCTACTGGCTCACCGCTTCCCAGAGACCCGCTCACGAGCTCACGCAGCATGACGCGGACTTCCGGCGTGTTCTCTCGTTTCCACTGCGGCCTGAATAAACAAACAAACAAACGGGGTGTTTGATGCATATTTCACTCCTTTGTCGTTGGAAACCAACTTTCCTTCCATGAACTCGTACATAAACTCTCTTTCCCGAACCTCTTAATCCTACTGGAGCCTATCTCGACCGATACTGGGCCACACTCTGAACAGCTTGGCAGGCCATCGTAGGGCAACAAGCACCCATTCCCTCAGAGAGACACCGAGGGGCAATTTGGAAGAGCCAGACAGCCTAATGTGCGTGTTTTTGTACTGGAATGGAAACCCATAGAAACACAGGGAGAACATGTGAGGTCCACAGAAGCACCTGAAGGCTCGAGCCCCGGACGTGCTGTGGGGTGGACGTGCTGGTCACCGTGCGCCCCGCTTTCATTTGTTTTATTAGTGGGACGTCCGGGTCGGTGGTTCATGGGTGGCGCGTCTCCCTCACTGCAACAAGGCCTGGGTTTGGTTGCCAGGTCGAGCATCTCTGTGTGGAGTTTGCTTGTTCTCCCCGTGCTTGCGTGGGTTTCCTCCGGACACTCTGGTTTCCTCCCACGGTCCAAAAACATGCACAGTAGGCTAACTGGTTGTTCCAAATTGGCCCTGGGTGTGAGTGTTGGCCCTAAAATGACCTGGCATGCTGTCCAGAGTGTGCGCCGCCTTCACCCTGAGTCGGCTGAGATGGGCACTGGTCTCCCAGTGCTCCTAATTAGGATAAAGGGGTTTAGAAAATGAATGAACATCTGGGTCAGTGCCTTGTGATGTATATAACAAATTTCTACTGGAGGGGGGCATGTTTTCTCCTGGTCAAACACGGCGCCTGAAGTTGCTTAGAGAGTCATGTGATTGTAACGTCATGCCGAGCGTGCGAAAATTTAAGTGCAGATGCGCAGAGGGTTTTTTTTGTGTGTAAGAAATTCACTGGTTTATATTGTATTTGTTAGTTTAATATCTCAGCTGAACTGTAGTACCCTATCATTGCTCATCTTGCCAGATTGGAACGATTGATGTACTCTGACGTCTGGATTCCGATGATACATGGCCAGTTTAAAGTTCGGGAGAACAGTTTGGTCAACGTTTTGCCTCATGATTGTGACATCAGTGCATATATACATAGATATTTATTGTAGTACCGCTTACTTTTGTTGTCATCTTTCCATCAAATTCAAAATGAGGGTTTTTTTTTTCTTTTCCGAGGGTAAGTTAACAGAACTAACTTTTTGCTACATTTTCTGTTGTGAATGATAAACGGATTTGTGAGCTTTGGAAATCACTGCATTCTGTTTTTATTTACATTTTGTTAAAAGATTTTTTCCCCTTAATTGATTATATTTTTGCAAGGAAAAATTACTGTTTTCATCACGGCTTTTCATCAGGATGTTTTATCCCAGGAGCTTTTGTGAAGCATTGGCAGTTTTTCATAGCTCCTTCTGTAAACATGCTCTGTGCTGCGTTATATTGTGCATTTGTTGCATACCAATATTTCTAGATTCACACTGTGGCAGTTGTTCATTTCTTGTGATTTTACATGTTGGAATGTGTGTTTTTCTTAAAGGAAACATATGATAACATCCCTGGATCAACGAAGATCAGTTTTTTGTTGCAGGCCATTCGAGATGCATCTGTTGCTGAGGAGGTATGTAGGATGTATTTATGCTCAGATCCATTGTTTTGGTTTGTGTAAACTGAGTATGGCAGTGGACATGTCGTGTGATCAAGTGATCTGGATATGTTTAGCCGTGCATCCGAAAAGGTCAACATCTCAATCAAACTAATCTCATCGGTTTCTGACATTTTCTGAGGAGTTATTTGATTTCGATTACTTTTAAGTAGGCCATGAAGAAACCAAAGTATCTGAACAGCATTTGGACTATGGATTCAAAAAAATTACCTAAGGTGAAGAAGGAGGCAGTGTACACCCTGGAATTAAATGCACCAAACATGGTACTTGCAGCTCGCCATTCAGGCAGTCGCTCAGCTGTATCCCAGATAAGCCATCCAAATGATTCCACAATATAAATAAGAGAGGGAGATGGAAAAATCATCAGTGGCATACTCGGGACTTAAGAATACTAGCCTTTATCAAGCTTACTTTAGCTTATAAACATTAAAAAAAACTATTGAAGCGAGAGTATTTAAAAAAAAAAAAAAACCCTCACCATTTTTTTCCCAGATTTTTGGTCCCTCTGGATCATTTCTTACTGTTGGAAATGTAACCAACATGATTGGTGCTGGACACACACAAATGCTGGTCCCTTTGTTGCACTTGTGCAAATCACAATACTTTCCTTGCCAGCGTTGAAAATGATAAAGTCCGTTTCCACAACAGACTACAGCGCAATGCGCACCTGGCACTGTGTTTCCACCGGTGGATTTTAGGCTTAAAGCGAAGGTAGAGTTGAATTCTTCAAGCCTAAAGGTATGGCTCCATAGACAAGTAAGCTCCTGAGGCTTGAGTTTGGGAGCCGTGAACTCTGACCGACATGTTTTTGCGCATTCATACTCGAGATGCACAATTGGCTTATTGCCAAGACACCATAAATACAATCACGCTTTAATGAGTGTGCGATTCCATGCACGAATCAGATGTTTGTTCAGGTTATTCAGCATTGCTTGATAGTCATGCCATGCTGAATGCTTCAGCCCAACCCTCCACATATTAGCATAACTCCAAAATATCAAACATGACGTCCCTCAGCCAGTTACAGAAGGGTACCTGTAACATCTGGTCTTTATGGCTGTTTAAATGTGGACTGTGGGATTTTTTTTTTTATTTTTTTATTTTTTTTTAATTTTTTTTAGAAAGGGGTACCTGTGGAGGAATTGTTATTATCCATTTAAAACTATCACACTTGACATCAGTGGATCGTTCCGGCCACATGATTCGTTTCCCTTTTTTCGAAGTGCGGGTGAGTGTTCCGACTCTAGGCGTATGCTCGGGGACACGTGTCCTTTCTAATTGGCTATTCCAGCCTGGCAGTGACAAAAACTCATCAAATTGGCTGGGCTGCGTCACTGACCGGTGCATCGTAATACATTATTGGCCAGTGCTGAAGTGCACAAATCATGGAAAACCTTTCTTTTTGTTCCTGACTGACAACGGGAAAGCAGAG
This sequence comes from Euristhmus nudiceps, assembly GCA_030068295.1. Taxonomy (NCBI): domain Eukaryota; kingdom Metazoa; phylum Chordata; class Actinopteri; order Siluriformes; family Plotosidae; genus Euristhmus; species Euristhmus nudiceps. Next base: position 19,132,544 of record JAQNCB010000009.1, on the reverse strand, counting down.
TTGGCAAAACATTAGCTGCTGTATAAACCATTTTGGATCACATCTCTACGGCGTTCTTGCCTTCAGAGTCACTAGAATGCGATGTCTCACTTCTAACCCTCACAGTTCAGCCCTCACTGGTAATCAATGGGATTAAATGATCAGCTTTGTGCTTTTATGGTCATTTATGTTCAAATAAGTGGCTGTATCACTTGAATGTATTTCATGCACACAAGTTATGTTGTAAGGTTGGACAGTACCAGTACTCCTTAAAGCATGTGTCCAGTGGTGGTTCTGTATGGCTGGATCTCTTAAATAGTAACATTTATACCATATATTTGTAATGAGCCCTGGTTCTTAATCTGCTGGAAATGAAAGTCTCCAAGTAAGCCTTTAAACTAGATGTTAAAGTAGGTTCTAACCCTTTAATATGCCGTTTTCTTGTATGATTGAATGTGTATGTTGTACATGTTGTACTGCATACCGAGCTTCTCAGTCGCGTACACAGTCAGCAGGGTGAAACTACCTATAATGACCTCTCGCTGTGTGGCATTGTGCACAGCTTTTGTCATTACTCATGGTTCACATGCTTTCAACAGTTTTTATGAAGAGGGCAAAGGACCCCACGGAATATTGTGCTTGCGTGTGCACTAGAAGCATGGAATGCTGGGAAAGAATTCGCACTACAAATGCAGTGTGGCAGTTATGCATCTCGGGCTAAGGCTGATGATGAAGATTAAAAAGAATGATTAATTTTTCATACCTGTTAATTGAAAATTTATGACTTGTTTTCAATCGTTACCCAGAAAAATAATGAACCACTAAACTTGTTTTAATGGTACATATCGCTAGCTATTTAAATATAAATACATATCGCTATTTAAATACATATCGCTAACTATTTTAAATTTTATTTTTTTTAGTCACTTTGACAATGGTGTTTGCGTGATTGTGATGCACTCTCGCCCTGCCACTTTAACGCCTGTGTTTAATACCGTTCACACATGAATGCTGGGCATAAACAGGTCTTTGTAAATAACGTGCATTTCAGTTGCACAAATAAGTCACGCCTAATCTTGTTTATTATTTTATTAGTACTGTCTACTTGTGTTCTAATAATCCAAACCAGTGAAGTGGGCCCCACTGAAGCTGTTAACAAAGCTTTATTCTTTTTCATGTCAGCAGTAGATCGTTTTTCATATCGGAAGTATTTGAGACATTAGTTTGTTAGAGACAGGTGTCACAGACAGAACTTTACCAGCAGAACAATGAGGTACTTTGATTTATTTTGGATGTGAGGTAATGGTATACTATTGCAGAATGAAAACCTCATTGGCATTTCATAGTTTGTTCTTATCAAACGTATCTGTTTGCACAAAGGGTATTGTTGAGGTTAATAAGGCACATTTATTACAAAGTACGGTCAAGACTTTTTTTTTTTTTTTTTTTTTTTTTTTTAAACTAAACTTTTGCACCTTTTCTGATTGTTTTACTCACAATTAGGTCCATAAATATTTGCACCGGGTATTATATTTTTGGCGTGGAACAAAAACGTAATAAATGAACCAGTCAAGATGTGATTGAAGTGTAGATTCTTAGCAGTAAAGTAAGCGACTTACCAAAAGAATTCCGTTAACCTTTTAGGAATTACAATCATTTGTTCAGTTTTTCCAAACTGCTTAATCCTAATTCAGGTCGCCGGGAGGCTGGTGCCCATCTTGGCTGACTCTGAGCGAGGGCAGAGTGCACTCTGGACAGTTCGCCAGGCCATTGCAGGGCAGAAACACGCTGAAGGCTATGCAGCCTACTGTTGATGAAACTCAGCTTTGGTTCTTTTACATCCCTCCCACCACAGACAGCGAGACATGGCCGGCCCTTTATAACACAGTTTGTTGCATTGAGGCAACAAGTGATAGTGGGGCTTGAACCCTCAACCTTGGGGTTAGTAATTCCGTACCCTAGCACCAGGCCACCACCGCCGGAATTACAATCAATCCTTCTTTTTTTTTTTTTTTTTGTAAAGGTTAGTGTTATGGGACATATTTAAAAGACGCCACCATGTCTTAAGGCTAAATGTTTTTACCACGCTTCCCTTTCAGGTTAGGCAGATGGCGGCTGTACTGTTACGGCGATTGTTGTCCTCATCATTTGAAGAAGTCTATCCCAGCCTGACAGTAGACATTCAGACCGCCATTAGGACAGAGCTGCTTGCCAGCATCCAGTTGGATGGCTCCTCCAGTATCCGCAAGAAGATTTGTGATGTAGCCGCTGAGCTGGCCCGCAATCTTCTTGGTGAGATAAAGTGCATTCAGAATGATCTCTGAATTTACTGATGCTTTTAGTTTTATGATGTTGACGCGAGATGTTCGTTATCCAGTAGTGTGCTGAAGTAATCTTGTTCCTGTGCCATTCTTTTAAGATGATGATGGAAACAATCAGTGGCCAGAAATTCTCAAGTTTCTGTTTGACTCTGTGAACTCTCAGAATGTTCGTCTGCGAGAGGCTGCGCTACACATTTTCTGGTAAGCTGTCACCACTGTTTGGGTAAAAGTACAGCTTGATTCATGAAACTAGTTCATTTTGACCTTTTTTTTTTTTTTTTTTTTTTTTTTTTTTTTTTTTTTTATTGGTTATCCTAACTTTTGTGGACAGGAATTTCCCAGGTATATTTGGCAACCAGCAGCAGCATTATATGGAGGTTATCAAACGCATGTTAGTGCAGTGCATGCAAGATCATGAAAACCCACAGGTGAGTAACACACTTTCAGCTTTTTTTTTTTTATAGATATGAGCATTCTCATCTTTTTTTTTTGTCTTCAGGAAGATGGCTTCAGAAGTCCTGCACAAAGTTATAAATTTATGTCTCGGTCTTGCGTTTTTTTGCTTTAAATATATAAAGTGTAGTCCAGAGCATACCAAGCTTTGGACAGGTTAAAAAAAGAAAAAACAATTTTTTTCTTAACCCCCTGTTACTCAGTCCTTCTTATTTTGATTTCCCTAGGCAAAAATGTGTATTTTTTTTTTTTTTTTTGTGTGTGTATGTATATGTATG
>JAQNCB010000009.1:19110776-19121051 GCA_030068295.1 Euristhmus nudiceps | reverse complement strand
TCTCTCTCTCTCTCTCTCTCTCTCTCTCTCTCTCTCTCTCTCTCTCTCTCTCTCTCTCTCTCTCTCTCTCTCGCACATGGGAGCACGCGCTCTTATTTTAAGCTCCCTGTGTCTGTGTGTGCACCCGGGAGACAGACGGCGAAATTGGGTGTAGTTTCTTGTCAGCTACTCCAGAAAAAGTGAGGAGGGTTCTGATCATGTTTCATCATTTTATTGAAAATGGTTCAACCTAAAGTATGAGGGGATTTTTGTAATCCTTCAACATTGTGCCAGTTTTTATACAAAGAGGTTTATAAAAGTATTGAGATCATCTTCATGAAGTGGAAATAGAATCTGATCAAAACATAATTAACAGCAGGATGGCACAAGCCTGAAATTTAGCAGGTTTTTATGTGGTAAGTGGACCGATTATTGCAGCATACCATTTCACTATCAAGTAACAGCTGAACAGAGTACAACATGTAAGATCAGGGTAGCACAAGTCCTGTCGGTGTATGTGGAATTTTGGGTTCAAGACTAAACAGCCTATTAAATTTACATGTTGATTTCAAACTCGGTACACTTGGTGATGGAAAAACAGCCATGAACTTGTACATGTGTGTAAACACAGCCCTGTTCTGAATCCCTGAAGCAACCTCAATGGTACTGTTCACAGCATGCAGAGGTTACAAAGTTGCACGTGGAAGGATGGTCATTTGATGATAACTCCATCCGTGTTCCTTTAATACCAGAATGTTTGGTTTGGCACACGAACGAAACACAAAACTAAGGTGTTGATGGGTTTTTGTCAACGATGGGTGATGGACTTTTCATTCTGTGCTAAATTCACATTGATGAGAAACAAAAAAATGCAACTTTGCTGGCGTAATGTCTTGTACATTATTGTAGACCTAAAATCAAGTGTAACTCCTTAAGCTTAAATTGAGCACATTATGAAACAACCTGAAAGCGCAAACACATCGTCTGATCTAATGCACAGTCTGTAATCACTCATTATTAGTTCTTGGAAATGACACACAATTGCTGAATGGCCAACTGCATTTAAGGGTCAAAAGGGTTCAATTCAACAAAGGGAAATTTTTTTTCTTCATTGGGGGGGGGGGGGTCACAGAAAATAATTGAGAAGCACTGTATTACTAGAACAAATTTTTGCGATTCTGAATGTTCCCTTTATAATGGAGCGTTTTCTTTAAGTTAATACCAACATTCATAAGAGTGTTAAATTTGCATACAAAAAGCAGAAGTATTTTATTTATCTTAAAAAAACAAACCAACAAAAAAAACCCCTTGATTATGCTCCACTGAATACTTTTTATTTTTTCTCCTCCAGTAATGCTGTAGCAGGTGAAAGTGCTCTTGACAGAATTGCCTGTGGCCTTGGAGGCAAAATTGTGCTGCCTATGATTAAACACCACATTATGCAGATGCTACAGAACCGTAAGTTCACACAGACATGCAAATTTTAGGGGTCAAAGAACAAACTGCCAAAGAATTTTCAAATCTGCCGTCCCTGTTTTAATTTGCAATTTCTTCAAAACATTGTCAAGATGTAGCTCTACACCTTGTGGCTCAGTCAAGCAAGATGATTTTTAGCTTTTTTTTTGGGGCGGGGGTTTCAAGAGTCCCGTTCAAATGTCGACCACATTCCCGGAAAAGTTTGCATACTTTCCAAAATGCAATAGACATTTTGTTAATTCGTGTGAACTTGTTATACTGGCAACTGTAGAGAAAAGATGTTGTGGGTTTTTTTTTTTTTTCCCCTGACCAACCAAATTGTATTTTGTGAATATAAACCAAGTTAGAATTTGATGCCTACAGCACACTCGAGAAAGTACTTGAGGCAGGAATAAGATAAGTATATAGTTGATAGAATATTAAAGTAGTAGGTGAGCGATCATGATTGGGTAATAAAGTAACGTCCACTAAAAGCTTTGTCTCTGCTAAAATACTTGCTAATTGTTGGTCAGTTCAAAAGAAACATTTCTGAAGTCAGGACTGCCGAGAATTTTAAGTTTTTCAAAATCCATAGTACATGATGTTGTGAAAAGTTTTATTCTGGCATCTTTGTGTGTGTGTGAAGAGCGAGGTTGAAAAACCACTGTTGGACGTGCGTGACATTCCGGTCACTGCCTGAGTATCTGTCTTGCTACTGTGAGAAAATGTAATCATATAGGCTTGGAAAATGGCATTCACTTAACACTATCTGTTGCTGAATAATTAATGTAACCTGAAACTGTATTATGCAAGGAAGAAAGCTTAGATCATTTCTATGAAGAAATGCTGCAGCTCTCTGACCTGAACTTATCTCAGATGAAGACAGTGGAACTATGTGCTGTGGTCGGATGAGTCCAAATTTCAGCTTGCTTTGGGGGGGGAATGAAGTTTGTACCAAAGATGAAATCAACTATTCAGATTATCAGCAAAATGTATCAGCCTATGTGGTGGTGTGGGTTGTAACAATGCCCACTGCATGGGTGAGTTGCACGTGTGTGAAAAGAGCATTTGATGCTGAAGATATTAGAGATGCAGATGTTATCAAGACAGCATCTACTCCTTGTTATTCTAGTTTTATTATTAGCAGGATGATCCCAGGCCTCATCCTACAGAAGCTACAACAGCATGGCCTCCTGGACATGGAGGGCATGTGCTGGGCTAACCTGCTGGTATTTTCAATGGCAAATGCGTAGCTGAACTGTTGTGCATCTTTCAACCAAGAATGGGCAATTGTTGCAGTTGCCAAACTGCTGTAATTCACATCGCCACTTCCCAAATGAAAAGGTCTAATTAAAAGGAAATGTGACATACCAGGCACAATATTGTAGGGCATAAAAAATGCTGTTTCCCCAACCTTACTGACGTGGCAGGAACATACTGACTCAAAAAATATATATATTTTTTTTTTTTTTGGCAAGAGGAAAAAATAAATTAACTAAACCGTCCAACCTCTGTTTTGTGAGCGATCAAAGTGTTTTTTTTGTTTTTTATGCTATGGACTACAGCCAGCTTAAGGAAGTACAGAGTGATCTGTACAACACAGTGTAGGGTGAAGTGAGATCAGGGTTCCACTGACAAGATTGTACACGTGCTAGAAGCTGTAGCATGTGTTGCTGATTTAAGTGTTTGAGATGAATGATGTTTTCTTGTATACAAGTCTTTATTCGAGAGTTTGACAAAGAACAACTTATTGTTCACATTCACAAATACAGACTAATGTTTTTGGAAACTTGAGTGCTCATATGAATCTCTTTAAGGGTTTTTGGGGTATAACACTTGCTAGAGGAAAAAATATTTTAAAGCCCTGAATGTGCTGACCTACTGACTTTTTCCTTTTTTTTTTATGAAGTATTAGAGGAAGCACAGCATTTTTATTTATAAGGCCTGACTAAAGTGGTCAACAAATACTATTCCAAATCTTTTTCTAGTTTTAATATTTACCTCAATGGAGTAGATCTTAAGGCCATTTTCATAAACAAATTTCAGGTTATGAGATGTCAGTGTTGATTCATAAAGTTGGTGAACAATGGCAAAACGAGTTGTTAAAAAGAGAAATTTGTATTAATTTTTTTGTGCACAGTATGTGTACTGCATAGTCTAATCTGATTCATAAATAAATCTAATTTCAGTTTTTAACAGGTATTTTGGGCATGTTTTCAAGTCTGCACAGTCGTTCTGTCAGGGGACTCCAACCCTGTTCCTTCCTGCAGGTTGCCTTCCTTCCTCAAACCAGCATCTACCCCAGCTCTTTTTAACTGATCAGGAGCTTCTAAATGTAATAATCAGAAGGTCAGGTGTGCAAAATTAGGGCTGGAGCCAAAGCATTCAGGAAGGTAGCTGTCCAGGAGCAGGGTTGGAGACCATTTGTTTTGTGATGTGTAAATGTTACTGTCTTGTTTTACGAGACCTTAATGTTTGTCTCATTGACGGCTCAGCGGATTGGAAGTACAGACATGCTGGTCTAATGGCGCTCTCTGCTATTGGTGAAGGCTGTCATCAGCAGATGGAGTCAATTTTGAATGAAATTGTCAGCTTTGTTTTGCTCTTCTGCCAAGATCCTGTGAGTACTCAGCATGCTATTACACTGAACATAAGTTCTATTTAGTTGTTTATTTACTTTGTTTTCTTTATTTATAGCATCCTAGAGTTCGGTATGCAGCTTGCAATGCTATTGGTCAGATGGCCACAGATTTTGCTCCTACTTTCCAGAAGAAATTCCATGATAAGGTATTCTTATTACAAAAAAAAAAAAAAAAAGTTTGAACCTGAATACATTGAAGAGTCCAAGGGATGTATCGTTTGATTACTTTATAGTAACTAATGAGTTACAGTTTAGGTGTTTGGGGTGCAGGTATATAAAAGAAACAGGGCCGCACCCAGGACTGTAGTGGTTAAAAAAAAAAAAAAAAAGTGAGTACCCGATGACTGCGAAGCGACCTGGGGTGGGGGGTGGGGGGGAGGGGGGTTGCGGGCGTGCTGTCCGAAAGCAAAAGTGGCGAAGAGGAGGAAAAGAAAATAATAAAAGAAGAAAAGAAAATAATAAAAACGGCAGAAAATAAATGGCAGGAAACTTGTTTATAATTTCCATCGGGTGGTTCTTCTTTTCCTTTTTTGGCGGTTGACAAACTGACTTGAGGTGTAATACCGCCACCACCTGGACTGGAGTGTGGATTTTGACACACTTCCCCTTGAATGATGCTTGATGAGAGATTCGGCCAATAGGAGAGCAGGATCATGGTACTGAGCATGATGGGAAAGAATCTGGCCAATAGGAGGGCAGGGTCATGATACTGAGCATGATGGGAAAGTTTTGTGGGAAATGGGAAAAATTTTTCGTAAAATGAACCGAAAAATCCTTTGCATATTGTTTCATAAGATGAAATTTTCGTATCTCGAGGTTCCACTGTATATTAAATTTGGAGTGGTGGAACAGGTGTACGATTTTTAATGACCTTTTGCGTGTTATGGGTTCTCATTTTTCTGGATACTCTTTCGTATGTTATGGTTCTATGTAAATGTATCGACTATCATAATTGAGAGCTTGTGGGAATTGTACTGAAGTAATATTACGATAATCATTACATTTGTGCAGACAGGAACTTTCTAATAGGTTTAAAGCCAGGATTTAAGTAGATAATAACGTCGTCTGTTAAACAGTTAAAGTTAAACAGAGCACGTGTGTGTCCGAGTGCCCATAACGCACGAAAAGTCAGTGAACACGTGCGTTGGCTGAAATGGTCAAACTTTTATGGAAGGATTATTTTTATCAACAAAAATTACTGAAGGATCTACGTTTATTTGCCTGGGATTGAGTGGAATTAAGTATTTGCATAACGTGCCACTGGGTGGAGAGACCCTTGTTGGGATGCACAGAGGACAGGCATTTCTTGTAGTTGGTTGCCAGGTTTGCACACAATCACAGGAAGGATTTTGGTCCACTCCCTTTTACGGATCCTCTCCCAATCCTTAAAGTTTCAAAGCTGCGACTTGGCAACTTGAAGCCTTCAGGATTTTAAAGTATCTGATTGAGTCCATCAGTTCCCTCGATGTGAAGTCGTCCCGTGCCCCGAGAAGAGAAACCACACCGAATCATAATGCTTTCACCTCCATACTTGACAGCGGGGATGGTGTTCACGGGGTTGCAGTCAGCATTTCTCTTTGTTCAAGCACGGCGAGTTGAGTTGATGCCAGAGAGCTCAATTTAGTTTCATCTGATAGGACATTTCTGAAGTTTTGTTTTTTGGTAGCAGATCAAATGCAGTTTAATTTATAACCTTTTTATAGTGTTTTTTTTTTTTTCCCCACTTGGAGTTTTTTTGATGATGCTCAATCTCTCTCGAGGATCCTATACTTGGTTATAGACTGTTCATTTCTTTGTGCTTGGGCACAAATAATTTTATCCACTGAAAAGTTATTACAGAGGGTTCACTCGTTTTTGCTGCTGTGTTTATGGTGCATTCGGTTAAACGTCGACCTTTTTGATTTCTCATATAAACTATACTACCAGGCCATTTGTCTGGCACTGACTGTTCTGAACATATCCTCTTGTGTTGTAGGTCATCTCGGCCCTTCTCCAGACCATGGAGGACCAGTCGAACCCGCGGGTTCAGGCTCATGCTGCGGCCGCTTTAATTAACTTCACTGAGGACTGCCCCAAAGCGCTCCTCATTCCCTACCTGGATAATCTAGTGCAGCACCTCCACGTCATCATGGTCGCCAAGCTCCAGGAGGTCTGTTACGTGTGTCAACATGTAGTCTTGCACCAGTATTTAAAATGCCACTCGGTCAGCACTATTAACAAACCTAAGCAGATACCTAACGCCGTTAGCAGCTTCGCTAAGTTTCAGTAAACTGATCAGCACCTCATTATTAAATGTTAAACCATGAAGGTCACTTATTTCACTCAAGATTTTTTTTTTTTTTTTGATGTCTCCAGCTCATTCAGAAAGGTACCAAGCTTGTACTGGAACAGGTCGTGACCTCTATCGCGTCTGTAGCCGATACAGCAGAGGAGCGGTTCGTTCCGTACTACGATCTTTTCATGCCCTCCCTTAAACACATCGTAGAGAATGCTGTACAGAGGGAGCTCCGTCTGCTAAGAGGCAAAACCATCGAATGCATCAGTCTTATTGGTCTTGCTGTGGGCAAGGAGAAGGTGTGTGTGGTGCATGTTTTCTTGTGCTACTTTTGGCTGCTTCCAGTGACCTGAAAGTATAAAAGAATAGCATGGGGTCGAGTGGCCGAGGAATGTTATTGACGACGTCTCTGATTCACATCTCAGGAGCATCAAACTCATTCCCAAGAGCGCCGTGGGGCTGCAGGTTTGTGTTTCAACCAAGCAGCAGCACACCTGACGGCTGGAGGCTTCAGGAAGCTGATTGGTCACTGTCTGTAAACAGCACACAGATTGACCAATCAACTGCTTGAAGACTCAGATCAGCTGATTAAATGCTGTTTTACCGCTTGGTTGAAACACAAACCTGCAGCCACACGGCGCTTTTGGGAACGAGTTTGACGCCTGTGACATGCGTCATGAAAGTTGTGTATGAACTAATCCCCCCCCCCACTTTAGTTTATGCATGATGCCTCAGCGGTGATGCAGTTGCTCCTCAAGACGCAGACTGACTTTAATGACCTGGAGGATGACGACCCACAGGTAAGTCTTGCTTTCAGAAAATTCTAATAAGTTTTCTGTGTGCGAGGGGTGTTCAGAGTGTCCAGTATTGCTGTTTGTTGATTAATTGTTAGGGTTTTCTGTAAACTGATTAATAAAGATATTTTTAGTCAGTAAGAACACTGAAAATTAACTATAAAATAAATAATCAGTACTTAATCCACACTTGTACCAAAAATGAATAATTTCCAGTGTAAACACTGAGCTATGGCTCTGAGCAAGCTAAACAGACAGAATGTAAACATTAACCACAATTTACTAGAAGCAAAATGCACATGGATCTTTGTTGTTGAGTGATATCTGCATGATTTAACACAGCAGTGAGCACAGTAAGTGAACTGGATGATAACATTATAGCTGCGTACTATAAACGGGCCGAACTCAGGCAGCGATGTTCTCATGGTCAAACTCTATTACTTTTGTTGTCCTTGTGGACCCATAAAGCGAAGGTACTATAAACGGTCTCTACCACCCGATTATGGGAAAGATAAATAAATTATAAAAAGATCAGTAGTAGTTAATAGTGATGCAGCAATGTTGCACATTTTCAGCAGGAGTCTCGTGTTATTTGCAGAGCTCTTGATATTATTTTGTGGTAGTTCATGGAGTCATGAAAATTAGCAGGGATCGATAATCATTTGGTGCCATATTTCACGTTAACGTCAGTATCAACCCTTCAGACCACAATATCCAGTTTTCATACAGTGTTGACATTTTTTAAAGTTTTTTTTTTTTTTTTTTTTTTTTTTTTTAAATGTAACTTTTTAATTAAACAAGTGCTTGCCTTGGAAATTTGCTGAAAAGCTGTTAGTTAAATTGTGCAATTTTGTTTATATATACACACGCACAGCGGTAACTTGGTCTCAAGGTGGTACCTTGAGATATGAAATTAATCCGTTCTGGAGTGGCTTTCGGAACTTTTTTCCATATAATGAATCGCATTTTACATATAAATCTCCTAATTCGTTTCAAGCTCTACAAAAACACCGCATTAAATTTTATAATAAGGGTAAAACCGGAATGAAATAAGAGCCAAATGCATTTGAATCATTCAATATACCGAACCTAACAGTTACTACCTGTACATAATAGAACATAATACAAAAGAAAAAATAATAGGAAAACGTGGAACCTTATCTTTTGTGTAAGGTGATGTCCGACAGCAAAACTGGTGAGGACGAGGGCAAAGAAAATGAATGGCAGGAAACATTAAACTTATTTACACTTAAAACACATCGGATTCTTCTTTTAATTTTTTTGGTGGTTGATAAACCAACTTGGTGTATTACCATCACCACCTGGACTGGAGAAGAAGAGCAGGATCTGAATAGGAGAGCAGGATCATGGTACTGAGCATGATGGGAAATTGTGTTCCGTTTCTTTCGTATGCTGAATAATGTTTCGTAAAATGAAGTGAAAAACCCATTGCGTATCATTTCGCAAAATGAATTTTTCGTGCACTGAAGCTTTCGAATCTTGAGATTCCACGTGTCGGGCAATCTTAAACTGAAAAAACTAATTGAACAACAACTACTGCTTAGAGTTTTTTCAAACCAACACGTTTTATCCCTGAGACAGTCCATCAGCGAGATGCAACTTATTTGCATATATACATGATGCTGTATTCTATCTATCTGTCTATCTATCTATATAGTCATCCATCGCTGTATCGCACTTCAGGTTATGCGGCTTCAGTGCATCATGGATTTCTTTTAAATATTCATTGGGGGGAAAAAGAGAGAGAGAAAATAGGGAAAAAGTTCAGGAAAATGCCACGAGGGTTGAACTCCACTGAGCTCAGACACACTTTGGCTAGTTGATTTTCTGATTGGCTAGTAACTTTGTCGGGTAACCCCTGTATGTGTGTGTATACAGTTGAAACTCACTCGTACGGAACCCGATTCACTGGATTTCTTTTCGTACAGACTACCTGATTTATTTAATTTTATATATTTTGCCATTACATGGCATGGGTTTCCCAAGCATCATGAAATGGTAGGCTGATGGTTTGTGGTAATTTTGTGTGTGTGTGTGTGTGTGTGTGTGTGTGTGTGTGTGTGTGTGTGTTTTATTTTATTTATTTATTTATTTTTGCACAAAAGTGCATTAATCTTTACTGCACATTGACTCCGGAGCAAACATTTTGTTCCTCTGCAGATCTCCTACATGATCTCAGCATGGGCCAGGATGTGTAAGATTCTGGGAAAGGAATTCCAGCAGTACCTCCCTGTAGTTATGGGACCACTTATGAAAACCGCATCCATTAAGCCAGAAGTAGCTCTCTTAGATAGTAAGTATTAATTCCTCCTGACTTCAGCTTTCCATTGCTTCACTTCTTGGATTCTTTTAATGTTATCCGACATCTTACACACGTGTATCTCGTTCCATAATATTTTGGCATGAGACAACTTTGAGGTCTTAAATATTGTGGTGTGGAATACCTCAAAGATGAATTTGTTCTGCTCAGTTTTATTGTCTTTTTAATTTAATTGCAGTTTTTTTTTTTTTTTTTTCTCGGTTGCTTAGCAACAGATTCCTGAATGCTAATTCATGTACCAAAAGTACCTTTCGTTAGTTTGTAGCGGCTGTAATCACAACAACATCACAAGTGCAAAAGAACCAGAAATGGTCAAGATATTTAGATTGTACCAAAACACAAAATATTGTCCCCATAAAGAAAGCATACTTATCCAGTCAATGGATAAATGCACAACTAATGCTGTGTACTTGAATTAAAATATGCAGAGATATCTGTGATATAAATCCAGTAAGTGTTCAAATGTAACATCCAATTAATGACGTGAAATTATATTTTTAAAATGGCGTGAATGAAACTATTTTACAATGGGGGGGAGGCATGTTGCAGTCACGTCCTGTATCATAGAAACAATGTACCGTATTATCTGCAATATAAAGCGCACCTAAGCCTTAAATTTGCTCAAAGGCCGACGGTGCGCCTTATCAGGTGTGCCTTGTATATAGAACAATATTGATTAATGATGGCTACCATAGTCAGGGTGTTAAGGTGGTTGCTAAATTCCACCAGGCTGGGCTGGTTAGGATCCATTTGTGAGACCAAGTAGACAGTGATGGGTGAAAACAAAAAC
>JAQNCB010000009.1:19053725-19068725 GCA_030068295.1 Euristhmus nudiceps | reverse complement strand
TGTGGAATACTTTACAAACAGTGTTCCTCAACATCAAATTGCAAAGGCTTTGGAAACCTCATTATCATCATCTACAGTACATAATATCAAAAGGTTCAGAGGAACTGGAGAGCTCTCTGTGCGCAGGGACACCGCCGAAGCCCTATATTGGATACTCGAGGTCTCTGGGATCTCAGACAACAGTAGTGAGAACCTGGTGATAATGGGGCTTGAACCCCTGACCTTGGGAATGGTACTCCAGTACCTTACCACCAGGCCACCACTGCCCCCCAGAAACAGAAGTAACTTCTGGTAATAAAACTGAAATAACTGCATTGGGAGTTCGAAAAAAATTATCCTCAGCTTCAAGTTGGTTTCAGTATATTTTGTGAACTTCAGCCAGCTTGGGTCAGAATTGGGGCTTCTGCAGGCTCACACCCTGAATGTGCTTTGTGAAACACACCAGGACCTCAAGTTGTTGTCTGGAATTCTGCCAAATAATGTCAGTTCCAAGGACCTCTTGAGTCAACTTGTATGGAACATGGACTCAAGTGAGTGACACCTGCCCAGGACAGGATGGGCTTAGGGCATTTTTGCAGAGCATATATGATGAATCTAACATGGATATGGATGATATTGTGGAGTACAAACAGTGGTCACGTAGTAGTCAGAGTCGGCTTCGGTCCCTGCCATCCACTTTTGATGAGGTAATAGATCTCACGGTGCAATCTGCAAACACAGCGACTGTTCATCACTCTACTGCCAAATCACTCTACTGCCAAATCACTCTACTGCCAAATCACTCTACTGCCAAATCTCTCTACTGCCAAATCACTCTACTGCCAAATCACTCCTGCAAAATCACTCCTGCAAAATCACGTCTCAGTGAATGAAATTCCTGTAGATGCAGCAATGATACTAATGGATTTTGCTAAGGTTATTAATTAATATGTCAAGATGCTCCTCAGAGCTTCCACTGGGACACAGCAGAAGCAATGAACTTAGGAAGTTAATTCCTTGAACTTTCTAAATTCAAGGAATGATGAACCTAGCTGTTTTAGCTTTTGTGTAATTCGTGATGACCACAACCATTCAGCATTTACTGCTCATGTGTTCCTGCAGGAGGCTCTGAAGGAAGTGAAACCTAAATTTGAGTATCTGCATTACTTTAGTGACGGCACGGGCAGCCAACACAAAAACCACTAGCTTGTATTGGCATAGGTGGGACTTCAAAGAAATGAGCAGCCCATGCCAATCTTTAGGCTTTAGTCTTATCTAGTCGGATCCTCACTGCACAGGATGTTACACCAGTTTGGCAGTTGAAAGATCAGCAGAATCCCCTTCCTGTTTGTTGCATCCCGACACAGTTAGGGTTCATGAAAGTGAGCTTGCTCTACAGACTGTAATTGGAACTCAAATCCGCTGCCACGGCTTCGCCCCTGTTAATGAAGGTTCTGTGAGAATACTCAGATTGGCAGAAAAATCAGACGAATAGCCAGATTCGGTGTCCACAGTTAATCCAGAAAACCTGACCGATGACACGGGTAGTGATTAGCCTGGCAGGTACGTTGCAGCTGTCGACAGCGATAACTGGTGCGTTGGTGTGATCAGTGAGCACTCGGATAGCATCGAGAATGTGCACATCAAATTCATGAAACGAAATAGGAACAGCAGGAAAAAGCTGGATTGGGAGGGCATGAATGAATATTGGATTGGGAGGGCATGAATATCGAGTGCTCTGTTGTAAACATATGAAGGGTATCACCTACACCAACGGTTGGACAGTAAGGACAGCAACTGAGGATCTGAGGCATCACTGAGGACTCTGTCACATACTTGTCTGCATATAAGGAGCATTGATACATTAATATTTGACCAATAAATTGCATTATAGTGATTATTAGATGGCTGTGGTTGAAGAGGAAAGAAGGATGGAGTTCTGAAGCTAGATGAGACCATGCTGTCTAAATGCCTGCCTGCAGGTGAAGACAAAGCCTTCGCTGACCCACTCACATGGAGCGTTCAGGTTAAGGATCAAAACACTTAAGACCCTGAGATACCTGCTGAGGATGCAGGCAAGGCTATTAACAAACGCAGTTCCAGAAGCTTCACATAACAACACAGGTTTACTGAAGATTGCAAGTGTGCCTTGTCACAGGCTAGGTCTTTATAAGCCACTCCACCTCGAGAGGCTCATAATCAAACTTATTGCAGCAGCACACTGGATGTTTAAAGGAATGATTTGATAGCAAGTCTGAAGTGTGTACAAACCAAGGGTGTACTGAACACATCCTCAATTCTGCAAATCTTTGCAGCTTTGTGTATGAAGAATCTTTGTGCGCCAGCTCAGTTAGCCATTCGCCTCTTTTCGAACTGCGCTGACATGCGTATTTGGGGGCGGTCTAACACACTTGGAGGTAAAGTGCTATCTGCTCCCTCGTACGAATGAGATCACAGACGCCCATCATTGACTGGCGATTACTTTGAGTAACGAAAGTGTGCGTATGCCGTTCCTCCCTCCCGTGAGAGCTTGGCCAATTATCTCCCATGGACTTCCAGCATGAACGGCTGTGTGCATTAAACCGGTCCACATACATTTTTAATTTTTCCATGCTCTTGTCCGTAGTCCCCACATGCTTCAAGAGGACCGCCATCGTCCCTGTCCCACTGAAACCTAATGTGAGCTGCCTCAATGACCAATACCCAGTAGCGCAATCGTCATGAAATGCTTTGATCGTGTTCTCAAAGCTCACATTGCATCTTCACTACCTTCTACACTCGACCCACTTCTGTTCGCCTACAGGCCAAATAGATCCACAAATGAACCACAGATGATAGTGCGGATTCTGCACACTGCACTCTCACACCTGAACTACAACAATATCTATATGCAGATGCTTTTTATTGACTACTTTTGACTACTTTTAACAGCAGAATTCCACACAGACTTGTCATGAAGCGCTGGGATCTGTGCAGCAGTGTCTCCTTATGTAACTGGATGACAAGAAGACCGCAGGTGGTATGGATTAGCAGTGTCATGTCATCCACACTGACGCTCAGCACCGGTGTCACCCCAGGGATGTGTGCAGGGATGTGTGCCCCCTGCTGTACATCCGGTCCCAAAGCCACTTCTTTAAACATAAGGCCATGGCTGCCCCCAAGAGAGGACACCACAATCATTGGTTGCATTTCAGATGGACACGGATCTGCTTACAAAGCAGGGCTGAGAGCCCTGACATCATGGTGCAGGGATGACAACCTCAACGTCAGCAAGACTAAGGAGTTCATTGTGGACGACTGGAGACTGCAGGGTGGAGGGCACAACCTCTGAGCTGAGCTGGTCACACCACGTGGGTGTGATCATGAAGCAACAAGACAACGGCTCTTCTTTCTTTGGCAGCTGAGGAGGTTTGGCATGGACTCCTGAATAGTCCACACATTCTACCTATGCACCATTGAGAGAATTCTGTCTGCTTACATCACAACTTGCTCTCTTGCTCTCTGATCGCTTGCTCTCTGCCGACACCATAGCGCGACAGTGAGAGCGCCACTGCCAACTAGTGCAGTGGAGGTGCAATTACACTTAATTCTAGTACAGTTTATGGCAAAAAAAGCAGACCCCAGTGCTTCCGAGCGGTATGCATCCACAATCTATTAGGAGATACAGTAAAGGGTTGACTGGGTTTCTTGCTTTTGCAATAATGGTATTTACCCTCAATACACGAAATGTCTCTCTCTGTCTGCAATTCCACGCCTTGTTATATTGGGGTTTTGTACATTATTGATGTTTTATATAATTGCGATGTGATAGTGGTGGTATTAATAAGTCGATTAAGTCCGTTAAGTCCGACCGAAGTCCCGGGTACCAAATGCACAGCCCATCACTGGTTTTATCATTCTATTATATTATTTTTATTGTTCTGAAAATGTTTTATATTTTAAGGCTAAAACTAGATAGACTGGAAAACTAGAAAGTTTGTAACTTTAATACAAGTTTAAATTAATACACAGAATATGCTTTATTTTAATTAAGAATCAACACATTTCATTGGTATTATGTTTATTTGATATACAATTTAATGCTCACTGAGCTGTATTGATGGAACAATGCAGTTGGCACATTATGAAGGTGTTGACAGCAGGTGATGGTTGGTATAGTGGGTTTCATTAATAATACGTTTCCTTTTCCACCCATCCTATGAAGAGAAAAAGCATTTTTATGATATTACAATAGCACTGCACACACTTACATGTAATAATAATAATAATAATAATAATAATAATAATTATTATTATTATTATTATTATCATTATATAATTTCAGAAATTATAATTATTTAATAATTTATTATTCAAATTTATTATAATTTATTATAATTTATTTTTATATATGTAAGACAAAAGGTGAAGTATTGATACATTGGTCTGGCAAATGCAGCACATTGTGTGTATATTCTTGTGATGAATTCTATTCTCGTATTATAATGGCTTGCAAAAGTATTCACCCTTGAAATTTTGTTGCCTTACAAACTTGAATTAAAATGGATATTTGTTTTTAGTTTAAATCAGTCAATTTACACAAAAATGCCAACAACCTTGAAAATGCAAAATATTTGTTATTTTTAAATGAACAAGTAATAATGCAATGTAGGAATAGTACTTGGTAGAATCACATTTTGTAGCAATTACAGTTGCACATATCTTAGGGAATGTTTCTAACAACTTCTATCAGCTAGCTAACCCCCCCCCCCCCCCAACCTGCTGCGAGAATTCCTACAAGAATTTCTGTACTGGAATTTTACTGTATTTATTGCCATTGGAGGCGGATGATTCGCTGTGGCGACCCCTGATGGAAGAAGCCAAAAGAAAAGTAGTAGTAGTGCCATTCCTCTATCCCCTTTATTCTGACCAGTTGGCCAGCTTCCTGTGGATGAAAAACATCCCCACAGCATCATACTGCCACCACCATGCATTACTGAGGGGATTATGTACTTAGCATAATAAGAAGTTTTCATTCATTGATTCATTCATTTTCTGAACCACTTAATCCTAATTAGGGTTACAGGGAGGCTGGCGCACATCTCCGCTGACTCTGGGCGAGGGCGGTGTACACACTGGATAGCTGGCCAGGCCATCGCAGGGCACGAGAGGTTTTGGGTTTGCATTTTCAGTCTCACGCAGAGGATCTGCTCCCATATATCAGGGTAGAAGCCTTTTGGTGAATTCTGAACATGCTTTATTTATTTATTTTTTTATCCAGCAACTCTTTTCTGAAGTACGGCTCTGTGGAGTGTACAGCTCAGAGCGGTCCTATGGATAGATAAACCAGTATCCGTGTTGGAGATTTCCAGCTCCATCAAGGTTACCATCGGTCTCTTCCACTTATTCATTAGATATTGTACCAAAAAAAATCTTGGACAGAAGCAGAAGGTGGACATTGGTAACAAAAACAAAAACAAACAAAAAAATTACTATTTGGTGATAAAGGCTTTAAAAACTGACTCATGCCGGAATCAATGCCATTATAGTAATACATTCTGCTTGTACAGCTCGTCCGGATTGCATCCTGTAATTATTTGCATTATTAAGGTTTTAATAATGATTAAAGAAGAAAATCCTCTCACATAGCATTAGTGATCGCTGTACTACTCTGTAAGGTGAGTGATAACCGTTTGATTTGCCTTGCACATGATCAAGGCGTATCGCCACAAGGCTTAATCTTGTCAATGACAACAATTAGTTATAATCTTATGAGTATTCTGCGAAGCTAAAATCTTGTTGAAGCAGATAAAGTAAAGATATACATAAAACATACCTCCTGGATTTCGCCTGAGAAAGTATCTTCTTGTTTCATCATAGAAGAAAATGAGGAGTGAATATGGTAAAGCGCAAAACAACCACCATGGTCTGTAGAGGTAAAAATATCAATAAAACATTACCACTACTACTACTACTACTACTAATAATAATTATAATAATAATTATGATAATAATAATAATAATAATAATAATAATAATAATAATAATAATAATGATAATAATAATAATAATAGTAATAATCAGTCTTGTCTTTTTACTCTTTGGACAGATTAGGGTTATAACCATGCACATCTCCCCTTATTTTTACATTACTTTTTTATTGTATTAATCCCACAAGGGCGAAGTTATTCCCTCTGCATTTAACCCATCCAACGTGAGCACACACTCTCAGAGCAGTGATCTGCCACACAATGGGGCACCCAGAGAGCAGTTGAGGGTTAGGTACCTTGCTCAAGGGCACTTCAGCCATGTAGGTGGACGAAGGGAAGGTGCAGCTCACTCCCCAACTGCCACACATTTTCCCCCACTGGTTCAGGAATTCAGCCAGCAACCTTTCGGTCCTAAAGCCTCTTCTTTAACCATTAGGCTACAGATATGACTACAGAGTATGGGCCTATTACTAGCCCAGAACTCACAAACAATTTAGTCATATCCAATTCCCACCCATCAGGTATTGCCTTCCCTATCACACAACCATCAGCTACCAGGGAGGGGCGAAAGCATGCACACGCCCCCTCCGTGACATGCAATGTTTCTCGAACTGCGACACAATGCATATTTGGTAACGGTCTAACACGCTCAGAGGGAAGGCGCTATCTGCCCCCTCGTGTGAGTGAGCTCACAGACACACATGATTGGCTGGCGATCGCTGTGAGTGACAGAGAGGTGAGTGTATGCCGTATGCCCCCCCCATGGACTTCTGGCCACGAACGGCTGTGTGCGTTAAACCAGATTCAAACTTGCGATCTCCGGGTTAATAGTGGCGCACCTTGTCGATGCACCACTCAGGAGCCCCCAAGTTGTACATTTTTCACAGAATGTTTCATAAAGAACTTGTATGTAGGTGAGGCAAGGATGCAAGTGAAGACATTTTCAGAAACTTACTTCAGTGGATACATTCTAAGAGCAACGTCTGTTCCGGGACAGTAGGATAAAAAGAGTGCAAGTGCCGTCTCCTCAAATATTCCAAAGATGAGAACTTTGTTTTTCCTTTGGGAAGAGAACACACATTTTTTCTCTCTTCTGATTACATGTCCCAGGGATTTATTTTTTTAAAGCATGTTATTTTGTTGACACACCTTATGCCCTGATGCACAATGGAATTAACCCTGGTCTTACAGATGATCAAATCTGCCACCTGAACTGCCACAATACTGACAAAGTATGCAGTGTGGCACGTGTACTCCAGAATTTTCCTGCTGTCATACGTCTGAAACATAGATATAATATGAATGAGAAACAATTAATGTAGGTATTGCTTTTTTATTCACTTATCTTTCTTATGTATATATATATACCCATTGCTGGCCATAGTAATCTTCTAGGTCATTGTAATCTTTACTGTCCCAGTTGATACGCAGCCCGATCAACGATAGTGGCATGAATCCATTTTCAGCAAGGACAACAAAGTAGGTAAAGAACCCTGCTGTTGCCTGCATCATTCCTAGTAAAGAGGAGAAAGACATCATAAAATATAATGAAGAAATTCTACAATGTTATAAAAAATTATGTCCTGGGGAATTCTTACCAATCTGACCATATGCCATACTGATGAGCCTTTCATTAACCAATTTGTCTGTTTTGGCATTTCTGGGTTGTCTCTTCATGATGTCACTCTCAGCAGCTTCATACGCCAAAGAAATAGCAGGAACCTGGTTTACATCAGAATTACCATCAGATGTCATTCAATTTTTTTTTTCAGTATTAATAATAATGATAATAATAATAAAAACATCTGTGATGATGGAACATTAATACTCTTATGAGGATTTACCAAATCAGTTCCAAGATCAATACATAAAATAGTGACAGTGCCCACTGGCAGAGGAATCCCCGCAATAACAAAGAAGAGGAAGGGTGACATCTCAGGGATTTTACTTGTCAGAGTGTACGCAATAGACTTCTTCAAGTTGTCAAAGATCAGTCGGCCTGGCAAGGTAATTATTGTTTGAATTAGAATAGCTAAAATATGCAGACGCTTGACAGAGAAATAAAATTCCGCCGCCACCTTGTACCTTCCTCAACTCCCGTCACTATGGAAGCAAAGTTGTCATCCAGGAGAATCATATCAGCAGCCTGTTTAGAGACGTCGGACCCAGAAATACCCATCGCGATACCAATATCAGCCTTCTTCAGCGCAGGGGAATCATTCACGCCATCGCCGGTTACAGCCACAATGGCACCCTGTTGATGAACAGCACATGTCACGACGTTACATTTATATGGCTCTGAGCCAAAAACTCGACATATTTCTAAAATATAAATAAAAAGAGCCAAACAAATGCAATCAATAATGAAACTATACTCTAACAAATACAGAAAAGATATTTAAAAATGCACTGTAGATGTCCAAGGCAATGTTGGAATGTCCACATAAGGACAAAATGAATGTAATTCTTGAACTTATCAAAGCCAAACACTTGATGCTCATTCATGAAGGATTGTACCTGTCGCTGACAGCCTTCTACAATAATGAGTTTCTGCTGAGGAGACGTCCTGGCAAACACAATCTCGGTGTGATATTTAAGAATGTCATCCAGCTGTTCTGGTGTCATGTCCTTCAACTCTCCCCCATGAACAACACAGGCCTTTGCTTCTCTAAAAACGAGTTTAAAATTCACTAAATCTCTTATAACCTGGTTATTAACTTTATATTTTTTATTAAGATTGCACTTCACCTGGGGTTGACTTGTTCGGGTGACATGTTCAGACGAGCTGCAATATCTTCCACTGTCTCACTGCCTTCCGAGATGATTCCCACACCCATAGCGATGGCTTTAGCTGTGATTGGATGATCACCTGTTACCATGATGACCTGGAAACACAGGTAAATAATTAAGTATGTGACAATGCTAATCTAATTACACCATAACTGCGTGATGCGTAGATTGTTTGCATGAACCATAAAGCTTACCTTGATGCCGGCACTCCTGCACTTAGCTACAGCATCAGGTACAGCAGCACGAGGAGGATCAATCATAGAGACGAGGCCGAGGAAGCACAGATTCTCGGTGGGGAAGTTTACCGTCTCTGTGTCAAATGGAAAACCCTTAGGGAACCGATCATCGGGGAGATTGTAATGGCAGAAACCTGCAGAATGGAGATCATTATTTCATGCATCGAATGAGTGAAATTTCATGGTGTGGAATTATCAGAGTGATTTCTTTTTTCAATTTTCCCACCATTTTCTCCCTAATTATTTGTATCCAATTTGCGCCCATCAGGTGTTGCCTTCCCTATCACACGACCACCACTAACTAGGGAGGGGTGAAAGCATGTAAACGCCCCCTCTGTGACATCTGATTGTACCCACCCACCTCTTTTCAAACTGCAGCACCATGCATATTTAGGGGCGGTATAACACACTCGAAGGGAAAGTGCTATCCGCCTCCTCGTACGAATGAGCTCACAGACGCCCATGATTGGCTGGCGATCGCTGTGAGTGACAGGGAATTGATGTTATGCCGTCCCTCCCTACCATGAGAGCTCGACCAATTAGCTCTCGTGTACACATCCTGGCCACAGGCATCTGTGTGCATTAAACTGGATTCCAACTTGCGATCTCTGGGTTAATAGTCGCGCACCGTGTCGATGCGCCACTCAGGAGCCCCCAGAGTGATTTCTGGCATTTAGTGATAAATATGGGATAACTAACCTGAATTTAGAACATTCATTCATTCATTCATTGATTTTCTAAGCCGCTTAATCTTAATTAGGGTTGCAGGGGAGACTTGCGCTCATCTCAGGTGACTCTGCGTGAGGGCGGTGTACACTCTGGACAGCTCACCAGGGCACATTAGAACATTAGCTGTTTGTGTTTTCATTTACTTTTACAGTTTTGGAGGGTCGGCTGCACGTTTGCGCAGTGGTTAGCATGTCTGCCTCACAGCATGAAGGCCAGAGTTCGACTCTCAGCTCGGACATTTCTCTGAGGAGTCTTCATGTTCTCCCCGTGCCTCCCAGTACGCCGTTTCCTCCCACCGTCCAAAAACATGCACAGTTTTGTAATTGGATGTTCCAAATCTCCCTTAGGTGTGAGTGGGATTGTGAATGGGTGTTGGCCCTGCGATGGCATGGTGAACTGTCCAGGGTGTATCCTGTTCACGCCCAGAGTCGGCTGAGATGGGTGCTAGCCTGTGACCCTATTTAGGGCAAAGCGTCCTTGAAAATGAACGAATTAATGATTTTTGGTGGGTCTGTATGGTTATTTTCATATAAATTTGATAGTAAACTCTACCTAGAACTCTTTCTCCAAGACCTCCTAGTTTCATATAGGCATGATGGAAAGCATCCTTCATTTCATCGTCAAGGGGATGCTCTTTTCCTCGAATCATAATTGATGAGCACCGGTCCAGGATCCTCTCCGGTGCACCTTTCATTAAAAGCAGGTGCCTGGTTTCTGAGGCGTTTGGGTTTCTGTGGACTGAAAGCTAGCGAAACACAAAATCAATCGATCAGTGTGTATTAATTACCAACCAACCAAACAAACAAACAAACAAAAGAGAGGTACCTGATATTTGTTGGTGGAATTGAAAGGGATCTCAGCCGTTTTGGGGTATTTGGCTCTTAGCTCCTTTACCGAACCACAGCAGAGCTCAAAACACTTAAGCAGGGCGGATTCTGATGCATCTCCTGCCGTATTCCTCTGGACGTGTACACAATATGTAAATATGCAGCATTTATTATAGATGCCAAACGTACACAACGCACCGTCATTTAGAAATATGAAAACCAGGCCTCCACACACTTTTCCAGGATTCACTAGAGGGCACACTCATGTACCTCCGGTTTGTACATTATTTGAATATTAATTAGCATACTGGCATATCAGACTGCAAGCTTACTGAATTTAGTTCACTTATATTCTCCTACAGAATCCAAATTTCTAATTACATTGCATAATAACTCAAGCCTTAATGAACCCATTAAATCTCAAACTACTTCTCACTGGCTCTCGCTGACCACGCTGGCTGGTGTGGCTCTATAAGAGAGCTTTGGCACTCGGTTATCGATAATAAACACGGCAAGCACAGAGCTCCTTTAATTATCATGATCAAATTAACTCACACCCCTGCTGTACAAGTAATTACTTTTAGAAACTTTCACTCTGGGGTTGGATCACTGATCCCAAGGTCGGGTTGTCACTGCTGCCCCCCCACTGGGTTACCGTAGGCTGGCCGTGTCTCTCGCTGTCTGTGCTGAGAGGGATGTAAAAGAACCATCGCTGACTTTCATCAAGAGTAACTGCATAGCCGTCAGCCTGTTTCTGCCCTGCGATGGCCTGGCGAGCTGTTCAGGGTGTACTTTGCCCTCGCCCAGAGTTGGCTGAGATGGGCGCCAGCCTGTCTGCGACCCTAATTAGGATTAAGCGGTACATGAATGAATGAATGATGTTTACTGTTGGGTTATGGGAATGAATCAGGAAATGGTATGCACAAGTTTCCAGTCTAATGTGAATATAATGTTGGTTAGAGCAGTAACAGAATGAAATCCATTGACTGGAAGCTGTTTATGTTACTTAACTTAACGCTTTGTGAATGAAGCCGATTTTCCTGCTGAAAGTTCCATCTCTGGTTCAACTCCAGCTTCATGTTATCTTTCTTTGTGCTTTGATATGATGCAATATTCATAGCTGAATCAATGACTGCCAGCTGCCAAATCCCCGAGTCAGCAAAACAACCCCAAACCATAATATTTACACCTCCACACATTTGGTATGGGGGTCTTCATTTCCCTGTCCACTCCAGAGCATGTTATTCGAAAAGGCCTGATGTTTGCATACATGTCAATCGGAAAAGTGTAGACTTGTCTAAGGTTATTTTTGGACAGTAAGAGCTTTTACTGGCACTCCTCCCGTCTGGGTTACATTTACCCAATCTCTTTCTGAGAGTAAATGTATACATTTTCAGCAGTTGTAGGAATAACATGCATAACCGAAGGTGTAATTTTCAGGGTTCTTGGAGACTTCATTTTGTATCAAACAGTCCTCTCTTAATTAGAATGTGCTGGGGTGGCCAGTACTGGAGAAAGTGGCAGCAGTTTGAAATCAATGCCGTCAATAATTTTATTTACGTCGGAATGATTTATTTAAAACGATTTATTGATCTAAATCAATCACTAGTCACTTAGCCATTCACAACCGTTTTATCTGAAGGCCTTAGAGAGCTCGTTATATTGGCATGATGACACAACACACTTTATTAGCAAAGAAAACTCCAGATCTAAAATGTCAGGTTTAAATAAGATGTGTTCCACCTGCAGTAGTTTCTAATCAATAGAACTGAATCTGGAAGAGCGGATTCTGATTTTACAGATCTGAAGATCTGCTAAATGTATTTAATGCTTAGTTAAATTTTCTATATTTAAAAAAAAATTAAATTTTTTTATTTTTTTAAATGTATTTATTTATTTATTTATTTATTTATTGGGGGGAGCGGTGGTAGCCTGGTGGTAAGGTGCTGGATTACCGATCCCGAGGTTGAGGGTTCAAGCCCCATTATCACAGAGTTGTCCCTGCTGTCCCCCCAGTGCCCCTTGCTGGGTTATCAAAGGTTGGCCGTGTCTCTCACTCTCTGTGGTGAGAGGGATGTAAAAGAACCATTGCTGAGTAGCTGCATAGCCGTCAACATGTTTCTACCCTGCGGCTGCCTGGCAACCTGTCCAGGGTGTACGCTGCTCTCGCGCAGAGTTGGCCGAGATGGGCACCAGCCTGCCCACGACCCTAATTAGGACTAAGTGGTTCAGAAAATTAATGAATGAAATGTTTGTTTGTTTGTTTGTTTGTTTGAATTGAAGATGAATGCAAAATGTTAATTTCCTTTATCATTTGCTGAAGTGTATTATCTTTAAGCTGTCGGCCCTGAATCAAACCGGGTGAAATACTTGCTCAAATATGTGGAGAAAAAAAATCAGTAATTTCCACTGGGATGCACTTAATAATAATAATAATAATAATAATAAAGTTTTTATTTTTTAATTTTTTTACCTGATGGTAATTGTTAAATATTATCAAAATGTCCTGCCAGTAAAACATGTTTATTTCAAGCATGAAAGAAGTAAAATGGCTCACCAATAGAAAAAAATTTAATTTTCAAAGTTTATGTGGCTATACCTGAGGTTTAATATTATTAATGCAATCTAAATCTTCTCACAACCTTTTTTTCAATGACTTTAATGAGTCCATTATTATTTTTCTAAAGTCTATTTTAGATACATCGCAAGCCTACGACAGAAAATGACTGAATTTCCGAAGACTCGTGTCAGTATGACGTATGAAACTCACCTATTGTGTGACAGAAAGTGCCGCTGTTTCATTTTTTCCCTTGTAGTAGGTGGTTTTAAATGTCAGGTCTGTTTCCTGGATCTGCTGTACAATGCCCTATTGTTTATTACAGCTTCAGTCTAACCGCATTTATCTCCATTACATTTTGTTTTATGAAATGCTTGTAGTTCTTTCTTTCTTTCTTTCTTTTTTGTTCTTTGTTAATTGTTTACAGTTGGACTGTGTGAAGCCATCATATTAATATTTTACATTAACAGCATTTGGCAGATGCTTTTATACAGAGTGACTTACAATTATCATTTTTATACAACTGAGCAACTGAGGGTTGAGGGCCTTGCTCAGGGGCCCAACAGTGGTGATAGAAGGGATTGGACCGCTGACCTTTGGATCAGTAACCCATCATCTTAATCACTAAGGCAGCACTGCATTAAAATAAATTAAACTTCAAACAAATTGCTGCTCAACTAAAACAAACAAACAAAAAAGAATGAACGGACAAAATCCCCACCTTCAGGATTGGAACATTGGACTGATCTGCAAGGAAAACCGCACGGTTGCAGAGGCCAGCGACACGAGCAAGGGCGGACCACGTGGCCGAGCTCCTGTCGAAGGAGGTTCCACTTTGATCCTCGGTGGTGTCCGCTTCGTGAATCTGGTTGTCGAACCACATGTGGGCCACAGTCATACGGTTCTGGGTCAGAGTTCCTGTCTTGTCTGAGCAAATGGTGGAGGTTGATCCAAGAGTCTCTACAGCTTGAAGGTTTTTCACCAAGCAGTTCTTCTTGGCCATACGTTTGGCGGTTAAAGTCAAGGACACCTGCAATTTGCAAGAACTCCCTAAATAATCTTTCTTCGATGAAGACCATAGAAACCGTTATTGGAAAACTAAACCGACATACTTACAGTTACTGTTGCCAGCAGACCCTCGGGCACATTGGCAACAATGATTCCAATAAGAAAGATGACGGCTTCCAACCAGCCATATCCAAGAATGAGAGACAGGGTGCAAAATGTGACGCCCAGAAACACAGCCACAGTCGTGATAATGCGAATAAAGTGCTCTATTTCGATGGCAATCGGGGTCTTTCCCACCTCAAGGCTCGAGGCCAGGGTAGCAATTCGACCCATTACGGTGCGATCACCAGTGTTGATAACAATACCTGTGGCAGAACCTTTAAAATAATTATGCATTTTATTACAATTTGATAATTAAACTTAATTTAACTTAATCTATACCACTTATCCTTTAAGGTCATAGGGAAAACTAGAGCCAATTCTAGCTTACTTTTGGGAAAAAGGTTGGGGCACATGCTGAATAGGTTGCCAGTCTATTGCAGGTCTATCACAAACACAAACAAGCATTCAGACTTACATTCACACTTATGGGGAATTTAAAGTCGCCAGTTGACCTGATGTTCATGTCTTTGGACTGAGGGAGTAAACTGGAGACAGTTTACAGTGTTCACTAAATAAAAGAGTCATGTGCCTTTAAATTATTCACAAGAAAAGTAGTAGTAGATGTTGTTTTGCAGCCAAAGATGAACTTTTTTTCAGTTGTATTTACATACATTTACCAGCCATGTGAAAGATAGAACAGCAAAAGTTAAGAAAAAATAAAATATCAAGCAGAGTTGCTGACACGATGACAGGACCCCTATGGGGGGGGGGGGGGGGGGGGGGGGGGGGGGGGGGGGGGGGGG
>JAQNCB010000009.1:18982694-18995682 GCA_030068295.1 Euristhmus nudiceps | reverse complement strand
ATTGTTCATGCCACGTCTTGCTTTCTTTTTTTGAGTTTGTCAAGTTAGAATCCATGCAAGGATTATTGTTTATTTTTGTAGTCCTTATTTTGTCAGTTTGTTTTGCCGGTGCACCCTCATTAAGGGAATAAAGACTTTCTGTTTACATCTCATGTTGTGCTAAGCCCTGCGTTTGGACACGCACCATATTCTCATCCGGGATCCTTGACAGACCCCCATTAACCGTGAAAAGTGAGGGATCCTCGTAAACATTTGTAATATATTGGTCTTTGTGTAATGAATGATTCCAATATACAAGTTTCACTTTTTGAATGGAATTACTGAAATAAATCAACTTTTTCATGATATTTTAATTATATGACCAGCACCTGTACATTTCTGCATAAATATGACCTAAAACATCATTATATTTTCATACAAATCCTAAAAGTTGATGTAGAGTGTCTGCAACAGGCCAAAAATTCCCCTGCACAATGCCTCCAATCTGAGCCCCATCCGATCTGGTGATAAATCCAAGACAGCATTCATCACTCTGCCAGGCCTTTGTGATGATCTGCTTTTTTCCTTTTGCTTGGTGAATACACCTTGTGGTCTTCCACTCTCTGGACTCTGGAGTAAAAATGTGTTTACCTGAATTACCTTTTAATATTCTGAAACTCAAACATACACCATGGCGTCCATCTTGGATTTGGGTTGTATCCAGCACGGAGATGATGCCCGGTGGATTGGGAGGAATATGTACCAGAGGAACGTCTGGGCCCCAGCTCGACATATCTTGAGCTGGGAGCTTATTAGACAATTCCAGGGGCAATTCCTGTCGCAGGGATAATGTGACACTGCGAGCTTTCTCTCAGATACAGTCGTGGCAACCTCTGTTTCCTCACGTGGCCCTGGTTACCAGGCAACGCCCACAGTATGAAAAAACCTGTCTTCCTTTTTCCTTTTCCTTCTTTATTACTCATTATTATTCTTTATTATATCTTCTTCTTTGTACCTATTATTATTATTATTATTATTATTATTATTATTATTATTATTATTATTGATATTGATATTTATGCATACTGTATTGTATATCACTAACATGTATGGAAGTGATTTTTAAAAAAAATAATTCCTGCAGGTGTCATGAAGCTTTGAAATTTAAACTTGCTTTAAAAGAACAGAATACAGTTTTGGCACAGTTTTTGCTACTTTGGCATTCTTCTAACATGAGAGTACAAGCTTCTCCTTCTGAATTTTTCCTCCTTACAGTTACTCTAATTGCTGTAGAATGACAAAAAAAAAACCCCATTGGTAAAATAGATTGGGAAAAAAAAGAAGAAGAAAGGCTGGAAAATGTGTTGGGTGCAATCTCTCCTCACTCTTACACTTGTGTTCCACTGAGTCAGACAGACTCGTTAATTGGTTGTCGAGGTTACACCGCTCATAGCCCTCAGGACGGTCAGATACCTCGAAAGGCATCATATCAACTGCTTTGGTTTATTGGTTACCAAATATACTTTGTCACCAGAGAGACCCTCACGCTGGAATTTGGGCTCGAGCTTGAACAAACATTTGGGTAACGCAAAAAGGGCTGAAGGGGAAGAAAAGCAGTTCCACTGGCGACTAAACGACATTCACACCGAAACTCTTTGAACTTTTGACTTGTCGACTTCCCATAATATCCAACAATGATCACCAAGAGCAAGGTGTACAAAAATAAAGTTTTGTTTATTATAAGGACTTTTTTGCATGCTTGTAAAACTTTATTTTTCATACTGTATTCACTTGTAAAATGCAATTAACAAGCTTTCGTGCAATGAGGCTACACACGTCATGCAAGGTCTTTAGGTAAGTCATATTATGTTTGTTGCTGATGTATCGATCAGAAGTGGCCGTATGCCTGCTCTCTGACGGGGTCCTGTAAGAATGCGATATTGAAGTACTGAAGTGGGAGAAATGCTTAATTCTGAGAGCAGTATTTCCAGAAGCAAACTGTTAAAAAAGACAATAAAAGGCAGTTGTTAATAAATGTTTTACCTTTTTATATCGTTGTTACACAAATTACACAAGCTACACAAATTAGTGTGGGAAGTTTTAAATTGATTATATTGTTTTGTTTCTGTTCACCTCGCTTATTAGTTTTCTTGGTAGTTGAAGACTTTTTGACCGCCTTCCCATTGAGGAGTTTGGGATCCACTTGGTCAGTGCCGGCCCTTGGTGAAGTTAGCCCTTTGCTGACTACAGTTGACACTGTGGTTGATCTCATGTTGCCGTCTTTGATCTACAATCATGAAAAAAACACCACCCTGGCTGTTTAGCAACAGTAGAATTCTTTTTTTCCACATGAAATTGTCATAATGAATATTCAAATTAGTTTGTACAGTCAACTTACAATTTTACCCTTTTTTCCAGAGCTGCGACTGTTGCCGTTACCTTGAAACAGATCAAAAAGAGTAAAATAAATTATATTATATATTGCAAATACCAGTGGATCCAATTAACCAAGGTTTAAATTTATGGCATTTTGTGGATGCCTTTATCTGGAGCTACTTACATTTTTTTAACTTGTTTATATAACTGAGCATACTACAACTATTCAAAGGTTCAGCAATAGCAGCTTGGTGTTAGTGTCGCTGCCCTGCGATGGCCTAGTGAGCTCTACAGGGTGTACTTTGCCCTCACCTAGAGACAGCTGAGATGGGCCCCAGCCTCCCTGCGACCCTAGTTATGATTAAGTGGTTCAAAAAGAATGAATACATGAATGGATGAATGTTAGTGTGGCTTGAACCACTCAGCCACCATTGTCCATTTATAACTGCTTATTAACATTTCAATAAAGAATAGAGGCTTTAAAGAGCAGCTGCCAACAAAACAACTCTTTATATCACTGTATTTAAAAGAATAAAGTGACTGCATTTGATAAACGCAGAAAAGAGCCAGAATCATTTCAAGGTTAAACCTGTAAATTAGTTTGAAATGATATTAAAAAAACATCATTATTTAATATTTGTCTAAAATTTGGAGTAAAGTTAGTTAAAATCACATTAATTAGCGATAGAAAAGTTTCTGCCCCCAGTGCTTGATCAAGGTGTTGCACCGCTCCAAGGAAAAAGCTCTTGGTAGCCGGAACCTTTATAGGTCCTTCTCCGTGAAAAATATTCATATGGGATTAAAATCATATACGCTGTAATTTATTCTGCTAAGAGTAGATCTGGCATTGTGCCAATCAAACACCCTGTAAATAGCTTTATCAATTATTAAACAAGTCATGGTTTCAAACAAGTCAATATACTACCTCTTGGCATCATTGATGCAGTATTTATTTTCATGATCCTTTGTAACATTCATTTTCTGAACCGTCTAATCATAATTAGGGTTGTGGGGAGGCTGGCGCCCATCTCAGCCAACTCCGGCAGAGGGCATGGCACACCCAGAACAGCCCACCAGGCTATCGCAGGTTCAACACTCACACAACCATTCATACCCCGCACTCACACCGAGGAGCGATGTTTTAGACTGTGGGAGGAAACCCACACAAGCAGGGGAGAACCTGCAAACTCCAAACAGAAACGCCCCGAGCTGGAAATCGAACCCAGGACCTTCTGGCCGTGAGGCGGACGTGCGTTGTGACACCATGCCGCCACTTTCTAACATTGTGAGACTAATCACTAAAATGTTCTAAATGGTTAAATATATAAATATATAAACTCAGTCCATCAAATTAATAAATATAATTTTCTGATATGTTCACAACAGCCTTCTTTTATGCCCATAGACTCTGTTCATAACTAAACAAATCCCAAATGATAAAATAATGATGAATGCCAGAAAAGTGCATCAGCAAGATTTTAGAAAAAAAAAATTATAAGAACAGTTGGTGCATGAGGCTCAGTGTCATTAGATTTATAATTTTCATTAAACGTCAGAAGAGATGGATAGACATTCAGACAGACAGATAGATAGACACATACATACATACATACATGTATGAATACTGATAAGGCCGAACAATGTAAATCTGTATATATTTTACATAAATATCCCTTTTTTATATGTCACAAGAAATCATTAAATTACTAAATATGATTCAAAACAGCAATAGGTTCAATCTTACCTCTTTTTATAATGGTGAGACGGCTGTTCAGTGCGCTGTGAAGCCCTTCAAGAGCTCTCAGCGTTTGCAGAATCTTCTCTCGTCTGTTCTGTTCATTGCTGCCTGAATTTATTACTGCACTTTTGGTCTCCGACAAAGTCTTGCTTTGTTTATTTGGAGTTACAGTCGCTGGTCTTAGCGTCAGTGGTTTGCGAACACCGCTCACTTCCAGTGGCGCGCGATCCTCCTTCTCAAGGTCATCGATTTCAGAGGTTAGATTAACCTGATCATCCAGACTGTTGGTTGCTACTAGTATGTTTTCTCGTCCTTTAGAATCAACTGGAAGTGAAGAGATACTTAGTGTTTGGTCCTGATTGTTTTGATTGTTAATTGCTGCCAATAATTTGCCCAGATAATGTGCACTGCTTATCGCTTCGTCAAAACTACCTGATGGCCTTACAGACACTGTCATTTCCTGTCCGTCAAAATATACAATCCTGCCAGGGGTGTCTGAGCCACTCATCCATGGATCAGTTGGCTTCTTTTCACCTTTGGATTAAAACAGGATTAAATGTCAATGCTTTTGAATTCAATGTTATGCATTGCTATGTTCAGTATGTTCTCTATGTTCTCTTACGGGGTATACTCTTTTTCACACACACACACACACACACACACACACACACACACACACACACACACACACACACACACACAAACACACACACACACACACACACACACACACACACACATATATTTGCAATAAAAGCTACTTGTTCAAGTAGTATGCACCTGTTAATGGTGAAACATGTACAATTGTGTACATTCAACAAGGAACATTAGGGTCTTTTTTTAAAACTCATGCTAAGAGATAGAACTAAATAAGTTGCACCATAAGGAAAAATTAAAAACAAAAAAAGAATGATGGCACTTTCATTTTTTTAATCCAGCCTAAAGCACATCTGCAAAGTTGTACACAGTTGTTTTGGGGATGTCAGGAGGTTATTGGAAAATTTATTCTTAATAAGGATAATGTCAGTAGTTTATGATTTATGAAAACTCTGTACATTAACAATAAATAAAAGAGTAAGAATGAGAAATGGCCTGAACAGGACATTTTATTGAAGTGATGCTTTTTATTACAGAACAAAAATACATTTTTCAATAATAAAATATTTTTATGTAAAGCAGTTTCTATATTGTGTAACTTTAGATGTGAAAACATCACGGACAAGCAGTCGATCACAATTATTAATGAAATATTTTTAAAATAAATAAATAAATAAATAAAAACCTGCAGATACGTTTACAGTAGTATTATTCCAGAGAATGGGATCACCGGAAGATAGAATGTTTGGTGTCATTCACAATATCAATTGTTGAAATTCTATTTATGATATAATTTCCTCATAAACAACAACAACAACAACAACAACACAAATAACAGCAACAAATCATGTTACCATTATTAAAATAGGGAATAATTTGACAGTAATCAGAAATTTTACCTCTTAGTGATGCCTGCTGATGGTCTGGTAATTCTGAAGGTATCGGTACAGCACCCATAGCCGGAACTAAAAACAACATTGCTACGACTGACAACTTCACAGTGCATCGTTTCCGCATCTTGACTTTGACTGGGATTCTACACGTGCAGCGACAGCTCTTCAGGCTTTTATAACCACAATAACTGTATACTGCAGCGTTTAACTGAGAGTCTTTTTTTGTTATTATTAAATAAAAATAATGATTATTCAAGTATAAATAATCTCTTAATGCGATACCACACACCTGTTACTCTAATGCACCCCTACAATGAGAAGGCTTGTCGAGCGTGTGAGGCCTATTACGCACTTGGCTTTCTCTACCATCGTGCAGGTTGCGTTATGCCTTTTAAACCAAGTAAGGTTTGGGTGTGGCGTAGAGACCGACCTGGGCAGTGGCCAAACTGGGAAAAATCTTCCTCCTTATCATGGATTGGCGTCTTTGTGACATTTAGGACTATGTTTGGTGTTGGGGCCTTCCATTGTAAAGAAGGCGGCAGGCAGTGGGCCCTTCTGCGTCAGAGCCTCTTTCTCCTTTGGCCCTTGTGCAAACACATTAGGAAATGCCCCATCGTTGCTTATACAGTGGGTCTCCTGGCCACTGTCATCCTCGACATGGACAATGGGAAGAGACAAATCCAAATATTATTTGATTGGTAGATCTATGCTCATACGTTTATCAATCCCGAGCACGATTCCTGCAGATGTGGATGCATTAGTGCAGAGTAGCATGGATTCCATGCTATAAGCAGAAAAATATGCATTAAAATGATGTGCATGGGGGCCTTGAGAGACAGATGTACACACATTTAAGAGATAGTGGGTTGGTGCGATGACGAAATGTAATGGTTAGATATAATGTTAGATTTTGTGTTGTTTTTCATGCTGAGGTTAATAGTGCAATGAGGTTCAGTCTCTATTTGACTGGTTCTCTGATGTCAGGAGAGAAAGGAGCGGAATTTGGGCGAAGCAGGCAACCGAGGAGACACAGAATCACAGCACTGGATGAATGGAGGTTTAGAAGGGCAGTTGCTGGGAAGGCACCACTTAACCTGCAAGTATTTAGTAATTCATTACCCTTGTATATTTGAATACTGACTCATTCGTTGACGTGCGTGTGTCTGTTGGCATGTTTTTATGCCAGTATGTACACGGGTATTGTATAATTCATTCGTGTTCTTTATTAAAATTCCTCGGGTCCTATATTTAGATCAGTGGGAGGAAAGCACCCCCTGAACTCTGCCTTTGTGAATTGCTTTCCTCCTTTCTGCAAAGACGACTCTAAATAAGGTAGACTCATAACTAAGGACTAATCCTGTCAGTTTCTTCATTCCAGTTACATTGGTATACCTCCTCTTTAAATCCTGACTGTGCCAAGTTGTGCTGTTTTCTGGGGCATCTCAGTTTTGATTGTGAGTCCAATTATATCATTATATTATTATGCTGGTTGTGGGTAGTTATGGATTATGATTGTTATTTCTGTTGAATATAATTAAGTTATATATATTACAGTGTATAGATATTGCTGTTTGTGCCCTGCGAAGGCCTGAGCTGTTCAGTGTGTCCCTCGCCCTTGCGCAGAGTCGGCTGAGTTGGGTACCAGCCTCCCTGCGACCCTAATTAGGATTAAGCGGTTCAGAAAATGACTGAATGGATTAATATTATTATTTTATCACTCCTGTGTTTCTATTTATGGTCTGTGTCCTTTCTGTGATTTTCAGTGACAATCGCAAAATTATTACTGCGATGTATCGCCTACATAACCTGTTTGAATTTAGACTATAATTATTAATTCCATTAATCAAACTAATAACTAATATCATCCTCCATGTTTTAAATAAGCGTGCCCTTACTGATATGATGATATTTATAAGTATACTTGACAGACATCCTTACAGTGGTGTTTCATAGTCTACATTAAAAACATATTCTTTTGCAAGTGCCATCAGTTAACTATCAACCAAAAGGTACATATTTAAAGACAAAACAGTGACTCAGCTGTTCCTCCAGCCAGGACCAGATTATAGAGGCTTCTTTGAAATGGGGTGCAGGGTTTGTCCATGCGGTCAGCTCAGTGAGGGTTGAAAATACAAGAACCTACTGGAAACCAATGGAGATGGAAAAAACGAAAGTTGTGCAGCTGGACTGGGGATCAGACGCAGGTGTCAAACGGCTCACAGGGAATCTAAACAGCCCTCAAACAGTCCGCTCTAAATGGATTTTTCTCTTCTGTCTCTTACAGCTGTAGCCCAATGGTAAGAGAAGTGGATTTGGGACTGAAAGGTTGCTGGTTTGAGTCCCGAACCAGCAGGAAAAATGTGTGGCGGTGGGGTAGTGAGCTCCACCTTCCCTTCCTCTACATTCATGGCTGAAGTGCCCTTGAGCAAGACACCGAACCCCCAACTGCTCTCAGGTGCCCCCAATGTGTGTGGCAGCGCACTGCTCCGAGTGTGTGTGCTCACTTTGGATGGGCTAAATGCAGAGGCAATAATGTCCCTTATAGGATTAATACAGTACATCAGATTTAACTAAACCATTCCATTGTGACTCTGGCTGAATGTTAGAGTCCCACTTGTGCTGCTGTTGTTGAAAAGGGTCCAGGTGGGAGAACTTGCTCTCAATATTTTGAAGAATGTTTAAATATTCAAGTTTGACCGGATCAGGTTCATTTTCTAAGGAGCTGTCACAATCTTCTTTGGAATTTTCCAGTTCAACTGTATTTAGCACATTGAGTGGATTTTGCTGAGTGTCTTTATCAATGTATTCTTTCAGCATGTTGATGTGACACATTTGTTTTTGTTTCCTCCTTCCAGGAGTTAAAAGGTTGTAATTTAGATCACTGACCTTTTTGAGGATAGTGTAAGGGCCAAATATCGGACTCTTAGAGGGTTTCCAGGAACTGACAAAAGTGCAAGAACTTTGCTTTCTACAGTCTGGAAAACACAGTAGTTAACTTTCTTTCCACTTTATGTTTATTAACATTAAACAACGAGTCCAAAATGAGGACTCAAAATGTCCTTTGTTTTATAAAACAGAGAAAACTTAACGTGAAATAATGCATAGTTAAACAACCTTAAGGTGAACAGAAATTTGTAAAAAGGACGCAGCCTGTCTACTTGATTGAGATCTACGTTACACTCCAACTCAAACTAACCACACATTCCATGTCAACATGCAGCTTTTACGCAAATGGTTAAAGTATAAACATTAGGTTAAGAGTTGCAATCAAATGCAGCACAAATATATGGAACTGCAAAAAAAAGAAAAAAAGTGGACTGTAAATTAAATAAGAGGACAGATGGGAAAATAGGACACAGTGAACTTAAATTTCCAAAAGTTTCATATTCATAGTTTGGACAGACTTACCATGGGTATAGGCCATTTTCAGAAAAATTTACACAGTAACGGTAAAGACATTTTCTAAAGAAAGACCGCCTTTTATATATAAAGTTGAAAACAATCACTAAAGGTAGCACACGGACCTCATTATTTGTGACATTTTTAAATCTATTTCCATTACCAAGCACACATAAGTGATCCTTTCCATAGGAAATGTTATCAATGACCAAAGTGAAGGCGTGTCGTCTCCCTGTGATTGTATGGTTTTGGTTAGTTCTACACAGAAAACAATATCATCTATAAATCTCTGTGCATTCCATGTAAGGTCATTGTTTCAACTTAATGCACAAAAGGATGCCTTTCTTTCTTTAGAGGATGTCCTTACCGTTACCGTGTACATTTCGCTGAAACTGGCCCATGTACTCCTTTTTTTCTGCAAGGCAAAACATGAAAAAATTCTGTTACACGAAAGTCTTTTTCCCCACACAGGACTGGGTTTGAAAGGGAACATTTTATTAGTTTTATTTGAACATTTTGTAAGTTATATTTGTTTGGATCATTCATGCTGGTGCAACACACACCCATGCCACATTTACCTTCTTTATTAAACAAAGTGGACCGTCAGATTTAACTCTGAACCAGATTTAAGAGATAGAATTTTGAATCTGTGGTCATGAACCTGAAGTAAGGTAAATTCCAGCAGAAAGTTTCATCATCTGCAAGCCAGGGCCACTAATTAACATGAAAACCACTTAAACTGGAACATAACTGAATGTGCCTTGTTGGTGAGTGAACATTTCTTTCTGCAGTACATGATCATGATGGTAGATGGCGTTATAATACTGTACATTTCATCTGTAAAGCCCTCATTATTTTCTACTGCTCTAAAGGTGCTACACAGCCAGAAAACCCACAAACATGATTACATGTTCATGTGACACCAGAAACTGCACATCTTGCTACAAAGATAGAAGTTAGAGAATATCATATATTACACACACCACTGATTTGTACATGAAAATAAGTAACTACCCGATGCATTTTATGTGTTACCAAATGTGTTTATTGAAGTTTATCAATGTGCATTTGATTTTGAGTAGTGAGATTTATTTATTTATTTTTGAATTATACATGAGAAAAGCTGGTTGTCTATCAAGCAACTTATTGACAGTTAAAAGATTGTTTGCCTTTTAAATTTGTTGCCTGTCAAATCAATTATCATTAATTGTTTTTATAATATACTTGCAAAGCTACCTATAAGTGTTAAATTCCTTGTGTATTTGGTTTTCTGATGATACTCTACATTCAGGTCCGGCATTAAGGTTATCTTGGAAACTTCACAATCCACTTATCATTTCAGATCCTGAAACAAATATATCTGCCAACATTTAATGGTTTAATAAGCGATTAATTGTCACAAGTCACGATCTGTTGTTAAACAATATGTGTGTATTACTGTACTTCTGGTGCAACGGAAATGTACATATGGAATGGCATAAGGGACACAAGGTCTTATTATTATGTACATCAAAGAATGCTTATAAAGATGAGCTAAAATTACTTTTTTTGAGTACCTATAATTGCAGAAGTAAAAAAGAACTAAAAGGATTATATAAACAAGAATAAACTGCCTCTTCTTCTTCTTCTTCTTTTTAGGAAAAAGCACCATAATTCCTGGCAGCTGTCATTCCAGGTCAGTATTTTTTCTGTAAATTGTTTTATTCTAGTTTGACTAGTGTGGGAGACACTTCATGGTCCTCAGATGGTAAATCAATAAATTTGATTTATTTAGTGTGGAAATTTGATAGTTTTACTTGGCCAGAGATTTGGCCAAATTTAGCATGGTGAGCTTGTCAATAAAAATCAACATGAAATAACCAACCACTGAGCAGGTTTACATCAAGAGGTAAACAGTGAACAGAGAGTCATGGTGAATCTCTGACTCCTGTCCCAAGCACAGACAAGCACTACCATAAAAAAACCCCCCCAAAAAAACAAATGTTGGGATTGCACCAGAACCAGAGATACTCTGAAATTATACAAAATATTACAATAATCCTAAAGAACTTTACATTTCGAGTACATTATCCATTTCTGTCCTAATGTGTCACAAAAAATATCAAAAATGTACTAATTTCAAGTATTTTATTTATGCATTACCTTCACTAGTGTGCTTTTAGTGCTTTGAATATAAATTCAAATATAATTTTAGTGGCTTTTCAGCTATGATCACGTGCCCTTACAAATAGC
The DNA here is from genome assembly GCA_030068295.1 of Euristhmus nudiceps. Lineage (NCBI taxonomy): Eukaryota > Metazoa > Chordata > Actinopteri > Siluriformes > Plotosidae > Euristhmus > Euristhmus nudiceps. The sequence goes on along the minus strand of JAQNCB010000009.1, from coordinate 18,984,468 downwards.
TTTGAATAAATATATCTTTTCACACTTCACCATGTTTGCAGGACACAACAATTTTACACAGCAGTCTTGATGTGCACTTAAAGCATTTATATTAACAAGTAAAATGACTTCCCATTAAAAAAAATACACCTAATTATATTTAGTCTAGTTTCAGACACAGAATTACTCAACTACATGTATGCTAATTTCATGTACAGTGCTAAAGACTATTAACGTGATATTGATATATATTTTAGTGTTACTAAAGATATGCTGAAATAAATCTATATATAATAGTTGTACTATTTTGAGACACCATTAAGATAAACTGTTATATACACAAGTATATTTTTAATGTGGTGCAGTACTTTGTAAAGCAAAATTCTAGTTTGTTTTAATTTTTGTTCAACTTACAGTGCATTTGATGTGTTTATGTTTATTGTGCACCTGATTATCACTTTGGATTCAGAAAAACTGTATTTTTTAAACATATTTTTCACACAATTAAATTGAATTAGAAGTATATGAGGAACTTGAGCTCAAAAACAGATTAGTGGCATTTACAAAAAAACCCCAACTTTTTCCTGTAGCTTTAAAAAAAAATTCCAATAGCTTTCAAAAACTTTTTATTTCCAGTATCTTTAAAATAAAGCTGAAAAAGTTTTACTTTTCTGTTTTTGAACTCAAGCTCTTCATTTTAAATTATTGAAATATATAATGTATCTATTATGTACTGTATATGGGTGAAAACATTTTGTTGATAAATTCAAGTATCTTGCTGGTCATTTTTCCTATTTTTTTAATTTATTTGTTCTGATATACAGTACTTTTGTTCTTCTTGACCACTCACTATGGTAAAATTGCCCCTCCACCTACAGTTCTACTGTAAGTAGAACTCTGTTGCTGATCCTTCTGAAACTTGGTCAGTAAACAGCTATAACAATGTCCAAGTTAAATACCATTTAGCCGTATTGGCGTGGCATCTGATCCTGGTACAGTTGTCTCAAAATGAGCGAGAATTAGCCAGTGTCATATCAACAATTTCAATGAACAATTTCAGGACTGTGGAGATGCAACAATGACACAGGCTGCACCGAAGACCGACCACATGCTGCCGCGTCTCACAATACGACCGCCATGTTTGTCTTCGTTAGCTTTTCAATCGCTCCCATCCAGCTGCAGTGACTGTCGTACAGATCAGAGGTTGTCACCAGAACAAAATCAGCACTCAAAATGTCAGCAATCGGTTAAACAGGTCCACGCACCCAAGCCTCCAAGTCATGGGCTGGTGCTGGCACCTGCTCATCAGTGCTTACGTCTGCAATGAGCAAACCCGGCACACCTGGGCTGGAGTGCTCTCAGGTGGAACAGGGGTCATGTTTTTGACGAATCGCCTTTTTAAGTTGAGTGCTGCTGATGGTGGAGTGCGAGTTTGGTGTGAGCGTGGGGACCAGGTGCTATTGTTCTAAAACGAGACGACCGGGCCGGGCCACGCGTCATGGATCTTGGGCCGAGATCAGCAGAGAACATAAAATGGAGCGTATTTTCATCGATGGAAGTTTCAAGCGCAGATTGAAACAATGATAAGATTCGAGTCCCGTGGTTCCTCTGTATTGTCTAACTCTCCTGCAAGATAACGCAAGACCTCACGTCGCCAGGATCCGGCAGGAGTATCTGAGGCAGAACAATGTTCAGTGTCTGGATCGGCCGGCATTCGCTTCAGATCTCAACTTATACATACATATATATGTGTGTGTGTGTGTGTGTGTGTGTGTGTGTGTGTGTGTGTGTGTGT
>JAQNCB010000009.1:18941443-18954002 GCA_030068295.1 Euristhmus nudiceps | reverse complement strand
CTAGTTAGGGTCACGGGGAAGGCTGGTGCCCATCTCAGCCAACTCCGGGCGAGGGCAGAGTACACCCTGAACAGCTCATAGCATTTTACTGTGACACTGAATTTGGAGCTCAAAAATAACGTGAATTGCTCCTTACAACACTTCGGTTTATTCAAACACGTTATTTGAAATAATTTTAAAACCAGTAGTGTTTGGGTTGTTATAGAGTTTTGCGTTGTCGTGTTGGTGCATTTCTCAAAATATAATTAAGGTACAACAGTGAACTACTAGGCAAAAATAATAAGTAACTAAATAAATAATAAAAAAAGGGGCCACACCCCCCCAAGTGTGATTGTAGACCAATTCCTTCAAGATTGGCATATTTAGTAAAATAAATTATGAGAGAACGCATCATCAAATGCCACACAGGCTTATTATTCACAGAGACAAATACTTTATAAGATGATTTTAGCTACAAGGAGCTTTTCACAGCTCTGTGTGAAAAGCTCCTTGTGTCTGACATCATCTTATAAAGTTGTTCTTAAAAAATTGTTTTAGTATATACTAAGTGGAGACAATTTTTAAATGTTTAAAAATTGTCTACACTTAGTATATACTAAAACAATTATTCAAAACATTATTATTAAATATTAATTTAAATTTATTGGTCTCTTTCTTGGAAATTATTATTTTAATTGGAGCATATTGTTTCAAAAATCTCCACAGACGAACTGAGTTTAATTCAGGCAAGAGGTTGGCAGCATGTTAATCTTACCTGAAATCAGAATCAGAATACTTACACAGTTCCTCCATACAAAGTAAGAATGAGATAAATTCTGGATAGAGATTAATGACAGATATATACACACACATATATATATACACTCCGTCTCATCACTCCCATGATACATCCAACTATAGCAGAGTCATCAGAAAACTTGTGAAGATGGCAGCTCTGTCTGCAGTAACTGTAGTCCGTCGTGTAGAGGGTGAAGAAGAAAGGGGAGAGGATGGTCCCTTGTGGAGCTCCGGTGTTGCTGACCACCATGTCCGACACACAGTGCTGCAGCCACACGTACTGTGGTCTACCGCTCAGGCAGCAGACAGTCCAGGAAACAAGAGAGGTGTCCACCTGCATCGCTCTCAGCTTCTCACCCAGGCGGGTCGGCCCAGTGGGGTTGAGCGCACTGGAAAAGGAAAAAAACATGACCCTCACAGGGCTCACTGGCCAGTCCAAGTCAGCACCTCAGTGTTTTATATACATTGGCAGCCATGAGTTTGGCATTAGCAAGTTAATTATCTGTAAAATTAATTAATCTAGATCGAAGGTTGAATATTGAGGATGTAATAGAGTTTTAAGCCAGGCTCTGTAACTGCTTTGCACCCAGAAATACTTAAGCAGCTCATCAGAATCAAGCGCTTCGGTTTGATGGGAAAACCAGCTGAAAGGGTATCAGTGGTGAATTAGTGTTTCTCGCTTTTTAAAACAACCAGTCAACATCAGTCCTTGCCGCTTGTAAAAGTTCATGTAGTTCAGGGCCGTGACCCCGGGCATGCTCAGAGACAGTCTGCCCTCCTGGTTGGCTGCTCCAGCCCGGTAGTGACGCCATCTCATTGGATTGGTTGGGCCGCGTCACTGACCCTGTGCATCATAACACATTATGGGCTTGTACTGATCTGCACAAACAACAAGCGCAGAAATTTCGGGAAACATTTAAAAAAATTTTCCTAAACCAACTGATGCCAGGAAAGCCGAGTTGGCAAATCACTGGCTGAAAAAGTCATTTTGGATTTATCATCACACTCATCTCTGACAGCGTTATCTTCAGAGAATGTACCGTCTCACTGTCTTCAAAACAGACTCCTCCCTCTCTGGATCAAATAGTTAACAATTTACATCCATTTACACCAAAGTGCTGCCATAGTTGCTTCTTGAACACGTTTTAATATCTTCTAAAATGTCACTCGCTGAATAGATCTGCTTGCTTTACTTGCTCTGGACAGCTCCGCCCAGCATGTTGATGTCACTTCTGGGGAAAAATGCCTGCTAACCATAGGTTTAGCCCCTGCTAGTAATCACAAGGATAAAATTACCAGGTTTGTGCTTCTTATTGTTAGGGCCAGTTGGGTGGATTCAGTAAGCAGAGACAGAGGCAGATGACAGTGCACTGAGAGTTTATTGTGGAGCACAAGAGAGGACAGGACAGGACAAGACAGGACAGGAGAGGTCAGGACAGGACAGGAGAGGACAGGACAGGACAGGACAGGACAGGAGAGGACAGGAGAGGACAGGACAGGACAGGAGAGGACAGGAGAGGACAGGAGAGGACAGGACAGGACAGGACAGGACAGGAGAGGACAGGAGAGGACAGGTGGAGCAGGACCGGCAGGAGAGTCGATCTCAGGAGAAGTGAGCAGGCTGGAGCCAGGATGGAGAGTGAAGCTTGTAATCCTGGACAGAAGATAAAGGATCAGGAACTGACAGGCAATGGCACTGGAATAGAGCAAACAAAGGTGCATAAATGATCCAACGAGTAGCAGCTGTGAGACCCCAACTCCTAATTAGTCAATTAGTGACTTACTCTCTCAGACATGCAGGAAGAGAAGAGCTTAGAGCAGAGGGCGTGACACTGATGGTCTTTTATAATAAAATAAGCGTCTGTATCACTTGAGGGGATGAGCGCAAAAGGTAGCTATCTGACAAATTTATCTTGTTAGAAATAAACTGAATTTTTTATGAAATGAAAGCTTTGTTCTTCATTTTCTCAAAACTTTCTCAAAACATCCGATAGCTGCCTTTTTGCTCAGACTCTGACTTAATCATATCACACAGAAATGATGCTGTAAGGTTGACCGATAGTGGTACACTTTAACACCACTGGTGCCTTTATACACTTGCATACAGAAAAAAAATAAAATACAATTAAAACATGGTGAAACACATAATGTATAAGACATTGAGGAACATGTGGCTAGTGAAAGGATTGTGGAACAACTTTATCTGGTTCTCACCAGTTTCAAGGGCAGGAGGCAAATAAATGATCAGATGCAGTACATAAACAAATTACCTCTCTAACTCGTCAGACATGCCTGAGTCTGATGACATGGGGGCATCTGCACTCAGAATGAGTGGTATCAATAGTAAATGACATACCAGTAGTGGGCTTGGATACTATAAATCGCTGCTAGGCTGCTAGTGCTTGTATGTGTGATGGACTGGGATCTTGCTTCACATTCATTGTTCCCAGGCTCAACGTATCATGGTTAAATGATTAGAGTAAATTTAGCTTTTTGTATAGTGAACAATGCACCGTCAAGTACAGAAATGAGACACGTCGTCCTTTCTCACTGTGCCTGGTGGGGTAAAATTCTAAGTAAAATAATTCCTACATGTATTTCTTTTAAAGACAGAAATCTGTGTACCGTATTTTCTAGACTATAAGTCACACTTTTTTCATAGTTTGACCGGGGGGGGGCGACTTATACTCCAGAGAGACTTATATGTGAAATTATTAACACATTATTATATGATTTTGTTATTTTCCACATTTCCACATGCAACCACATTTCATATGTTGATTATTTATAAATTTTAGTTGATATAATGTGAATATATGTGTGAAACTTTCAATAGAATTTACATAAGGCACAGCATTTTTTGCGAACCATAAGGGCTATTTTTAGAACAAGGCCAGCAGGCAACTGAGAAGAAGCCAATGGGCGACTGAGTGCCCTCGGACATAGGGTTGGTGACAAAATGTGAAAAAATCTCCTGAATGAATAATAATGTATTTTAATCGCCAGATAAGATCAGATCATGTCATTCACACGTAGTACATACTAATCTAAGTTACTGATTAAAACAACAAACCTCCCTTGTATGACATATTTTAACAGACATATTTTTCATTCCGATCCAGCAGTTCGTCTGGAGTTTAGATCTTAGACAAATTTATGATAAAATGCTTGAGTACAATAACAAAATACACAGTGTGTAGAGAAACACGCTGAACAAGAAGTTGGGCCGAAACTATTATTTATTGTGATGCGAGCCAAATAAACTTGTGAAATGTAAACATGTTGTTCTGCTTAACTGATTGCTACCTTTCCATTTTTTTAAAAATAGTTTTTAAAATGGATTTTTAGGTCTCACACATGAATAAAAAGTTCTTTCGTTGAAGTGCAACCTGCTTCTTCAAACACTTTGTGTTTCTGTTGACCTCCTCTGTGTCACCAGGCGCATTAAAATATGAGTAAATCTTGGGAATTAAGTTTCAGGCACAATTTCAGAATTGCCTTTGGAGCCAAATAGCTCGGAACCACACGCCTTACCAAAGGATTTGGGTCAGGTGCCTGGTTCTTGATCCAATGTGGTACTGAGGCAACCAGGCCTTAGCATAGTAGAAGTGCATGCATGGTTTGCGATGCAATCGATGAGGGGATGAAAGAGGATCTGCCTCCCCTCTCCTGATGACAAGATGGCCTGCAGCTGCACGACCAAGCCAGGAAAAGAATCAATAGAACCCTGTCCATGACATCAGGCCTTTCAGACCATCTTCTTATGGTCATGAAGGAGAGAAAGCTGTTATCCAGGTTTTTATGATTTTTATACTGCGTCAAATAAATAACAATCCTACTGCTGGTGTTGTCTGTTTAAAAAAATCATCAGTTAATCTTAAATTAAAACCATGTTTTTTACTAAACAACTGCATAAATGAAGAACAAATTGTGATTAGCTGCTTCATTACGTCATACTGTAAAATACAGATAGGATATGTTTGTGGTATATGTTAGATTTAGTTGTATTTTGTTTTTAATCATTGTTAAAACATGAGTCATACAAGCACCGCAAAGAAAGCAGCATAAAATCACATCGCTGCATCATCTTCATCATTTAACAAACTTATCCTTGCATGCGCTAACTTTTCAAACTTGTCTACACACTTTCCCTATAACACCCCAAGCAGAAGAAGGCATGAAGAAGGGAAGTAGAGAGAGAGAGGGAGAGAGAGAGAGAGAGAGAGCGAGAGAGAGAGAGAGAGAAGGCAGAACTCCCCCACCACTTCTCCTCTTCCTCATTTGCCAATCCGTTATGTCTTGACATCCCCATTAACTCATAAATCCAATACAGTGGAGCTCAACAGTATTTGCACACTGAGAGACAGCACGCAACGGGGGAGGCGGACGTGGAGGGAGGAGAACGCCGAGCAGAAGAGTGGAGGGGAAATGATGGGAAGATCAATCGGTCCCTGGACTGTCACTCCGCTCACTCGTTTTCACATCCATCTCTCTCCACTGCCTTCCGTCTGCCTGAGTCTGATGCCCCTCTCGCCTTTCCTCCGGCAGGCCTCAGAGATTCTGCAGGCATTTCCATTTGGGGCCCACAATAATCTAATTGAGTGAAGGATCAATGGCAGGCTGCGGTCAGTGATCCGTAGTTGCTCCCCAAACCACTGGCTGCATGACCAGCATGCTCTGACCGCTAATATGGTCGACTGAATCAGCTTCTTCTATAGAGACGGGTAAGTAAGAGCGCCCAGATATGATCTTAAATCCCAAATAGCAGAAGGATGCATGGACATTTTTTGGAGCCTTAATTTCATTATTAAAAAATAAATAAATAAAGAAAGAAAATTGCAAATTTACATAAACATTCTCGTCTTGGTCTGCAAGCCAAACTTTAAGCATTTGAGGAAAATCCAGGCCAATATATTAATACGGTGTATTTCTACCATCACATCGCTATAGCACTCTCTCTTCCCATCAGGGGTGTCGGTGAGCCACCCCCTCGGCTTGATTGTGTTTGTGTGTTTCTTGTGTGGTTGTGGTGGTCTCGGGTTTCCTTAATGGTTCTCATGATGCATTGTGGCGGTGGAAGGGGTCAATGAGACGCATGAGATACAGACGAGTGTGGGATATTCTCTGGACACTAAATGATTTATTTATTTATTTATTTATTTATTTATTTATTTATTTTGCTTTTCCAGCCATACAATTTATAGATACCGTAAAGCATTCATCAGCGCATTCAACTCTCATTAAAAGAGGATGAGCAAAGAGAGAAGGACTCATGAACTTTTCCCCACATTTACATATTTACACCACGTTTTATGCTACATTATGGCACATTTCTGTGGGGCCAGCGATGTAGCGGTTAGGGCGCTGGATTGAGATGTTGTGGTTGTGGGTCCGAATCCCCGTTAGACCCCCGCCGTGATGAGGCTCCTGGGGAAGGGCTTAACCGCAAGTGTACCTCCGTCCACCCAACAAAGTAAAAAGGTTCCAGTAAAAATACTGGAGAGGTAACCTGCGATAGGCTGGCGTCCCATCCAGGAAGAGTTGAACTCCTAGTCGCTTCACGCTAATGAATCTGATGATAAGCTAAAATAAAATGTTCCTGTTCACTATGCGTTATTATGACAATCATAAAAAATTAACATTTCTTCTGGTAAGTACATGAAATTTTGCTTAATATCGTTGTGAAAACTAATTAAAGAAAATCTGGCCATCTGACATGAATGGATTTTTTTTTTTTTGTTAGCTGGTGCAAATATGCAAGTCTTCTTGCATCTCTCAGCTCCAATGTTAAATTGGTAATTGATTTCCTTATGGTGCCTTTACATATAAATTATATCTCATGCAAAGGCAAAAAAAAATGTGATGCAAATTTGAAACAGGAGTTATTGATAACAGTTTTTGAACCATGGCTTCAGTGAACCACACAAACGGGCCTAGAGGGGAATAAAGAAACAGAAATACTTTTTGGCACTCATCAATCAGGGACGTGTGGGAAGATGAAGCCAATCCGAGCTGCCTTTGGGTGAGAGACGGGTAAGCATTTCCAACCCGCATTCACAACTTTGGGCAATTTAGAGAAGCCAATTAATCTAATATGCATATCTTTGGGTATCTTTTGATTGTTTGAGGGTACAAGCGCAAGTACAGGGCCCCGGTCAGCTGTAAGGATGGGGGGCTAAAAGAGGGCAGTAGGGTGCCACCCCATTATGTCCCACATGAGAAAAATCAAATTTTTTAATAAGAATAATTAAGTAATTATAATTTAATTTAAAGTTATAATTCCTAAAAATTATACACACATACACACACACATATATATATATATATATAGTTGAATCTTAAACTGTAAACTTAAAATGTAAACTGGACCTAGATGGACCGGACTTCGGATGATCCGGACTTAATCCGCCCGTCCGATCAAAATCCCCTTCAGTCCGATCGATCGGTTATGTGTTCAGTAGGTGTCATACTCGACTTTGTCCACTAGGTGTACTGAGCGCGCGTGTTTATAACCTAAGCTCACTTGTAGCAGAAGAAGGAGCGTGTAGCACTAACTCTGCCGTGGAGATAATAACGTCCACCGCCGATAAACTTGGAAAAAATATTTTTTCTAAATGAGAAAATGTAGATTAAAATGTTCAAGCTAAGTTCATAATTTTACCAGTTAGGTACACCTTTCTCTCATTGTGAATTGTAGATGCACAGTAGCCCCTTAGTGGAAGAGATTGGGTTATGATGGGATGCAGGAAAAATGAACCCAACTTGCATCACAGAAATCAGCCAGAAGGTGGCAGCAAATAAATTGAAGCTCAGTGGAAGAAGCTTGGACCTGATTAGCCAGATATCATTCATTCATTCTCCAAACTCCTTATTCCTAATTAGGGTCACGGGGAGGCTGGCGCCCATCTCAGCCGACTCTGGGCGAGGGCAGAGTACACCCTGAACATCTCACCAGGCCATCTCAGGGCAGAAACGCGCTGACGGCTATGCAGCTCCTCTTTACGAAAGCCAGTGATGGTTCTTTTACATCCCTCTCACCACGGACAGGGAGAGACACCGCCGGCCTACGGTAACCCAGTTAGCTGTACTGGGGGAAAGACAATATAGGGAAACTATTTTCTTAGCATATCCTATTATATTGCAAATCTTCTTATGATGAACCGTCTGAGAGTACATCTTTTGTAAATGGGTACAGATACTTGGTAACTGGGTGCTTGGTGGTTTTAGAGTTTTTGGGTTATTGATCAAGAAATTGAGGTACAAGACCAAGACTTTCTCAGCTGCCACTCTGGGGTACTACAACTGGGGTACTACAACAGGGGTACTACAACTGGGGTACTACAACAGGGGTACTACAATAGGGGTACTACAACAGGGGTACTACAACAGGGGTACTACAACTGGGGTACTACAACAGGGGTACTACAACAGGGGTACTACAATAGGGGTACTACAATAGGGGTACTACAACTGGGGTACTACAACTGGGGCACTAAAACATGCCTGGCCCTAACTTGAGAAGCTGAGATGTGCAAAGAAAAAGTTATTTTCATAAAAGTTATTGTTTATTTTGCTGAATTGCACTTTGTGGCTGTTTTCCTGTAATAACTAACCTGTGAGTCCTGGGCAGCCGTAGCCTCTATGGGAAGAGAAATGGCTTTTGGACAAAAAGGTTGCTGGTTCGAGTCCTGAACCAGCAGGAAAAAATGTGTGGTGATGGGTTCCCTTCATCCACATTCATGGCTGAAGCGCCCCTGAGCAAGGCATCCAACCCCAACTGCTCTCTGGGTGCACAAATGAATGTGTGTGTGTGTGTGTGTGTGTGTGTGTGTGTGTGTGTGTGTGTGCTCCCTTTGGATGGGTAAATGCAGAGGCAGTAATTTTACTTTTGTGTGATTAATACAGTTAAGCAAAATATGAACAAACTTTTCTTATTCACACACTCCTCTCATCTGGAATGTAAGTGTGAACAATAAAGGCTTCTTTGAAAGGCTTCTTTATCATACTACAATTTCCATGAAAAAGCACCCGTATACTATTTGTAAAATAGGAAGGACAATCATTTTTGTCAAGCATTTTTATCAACGTATCAACAATAATTTACACATAAATAGGAAAATGTGTAGGATAGCTGCACGGATATGATTTCCAATATAGATTCTTCATTTATTGTCATTTCATTTTAATCATTAAACTAAAAATACAATCGGTGATATAAACTGGGGCCTACTGTCTTAAATATTCCTGGAGTCTCTCAGTAATGTACAGCGCGATTCTATTCCTGGAGGTTCTCAATGTCGTTCTAGTCCTGACTCTGTTGATGCCATTGATATCACAGCAGCGGTGCCACACAAGTGACTGGTGTGAATTCTATGTGCCATATGCGGTAGGTAGCTTTGTGTATTAGCTGGTAAAATACATTTTACTGCCTCGCAATGCATTACTTATTTGAATATAAAGGCTTTTAACCCAATCACACGGAGGAAGCGCGTGACGTTTCTGCCGCATATAACGTGTTCACCGACGTGAACCTATCCAGCTGAATGGCATCCCGCGATCCTGTAGTGACAATGGGTTTCCATTTAATGAAATCGTATCTCAATAGCATCACACTTTCAGACAATATCAAAACTTTCAGGATGGGGCGGTCATAACGTGACGGTTTCACGATATTACGTCATGATGGCCTCACAAAACGAATTCACATTGAAACCTTTTATCAGGAGAAGTTAATTTTTTCGTTTTGAGTTAGCGCTTTAATCCTTATATTATTAATGCAAACAAAGCCTTGTCTCTCGCTGTCTGTGGTGAGAGGAATTTAAAAGAACCATTGCAGTCATTAATGAAGAGCAGGCCATTGGATTGACATCAGCGTGTTCCTGCCCCGCCATGACCTGGCGATCTGTCCAGGGTGTACCTCACCCTTTCCCAGTGTTGGCTGAGATGGGCACCAACCCTCTCTAGGATTAAGAGGTTCTGAAAATGAATTAAGGAATAAATAAATGAAACAGTAAATATTTGATGGAATCTTTGGTGACATTAGAAGAAGCAGCGCTTTCCCTGCAGTCTTTGAGCAGCCATCACTGTTCAAAATATTTCTATTAATGAATTCATTATCAGTATATAAGCTCTTTAAAAGGCTACAATCTTCTAAGGACTCAAACATGATCAAACACAGCATTTTAAAGTGCTTTTTTAAAGTGCATGCACTCATAACATTTAATTAAATCTAAAATAAGAATGAAAATGATTATTGTGAGATATTTATTCTCATTTTTGTTTCAGCTGTAATTCAAGAGTCATGACTGTAGAAGAACAGCACTTTGAAAGCTAGCATGGGGGGGTGGTGGTTTATCTTCCCCTGAGAGGGGTGAGACCCTTTTAAGTGCTGTCTTTCCCTCCTCTGATCCTTCCAGCCCTTCATACTTTTCACTGTATCTCTGACATCCTATAAGGCTCAGTGGACCTACAGTTGATAGGCCATTAGTAAATAAGGGATGCATAATTTATTAAATATGCTTCAGATACATATTTCAACTTTAGGTTTCCACTCCTGCCTCTTGTGAATTTTGCCTTTAATTATGCTCAATCCTGCAGGGGCTCCTCTTTCAAGTGCCTGCGAGGTAGTATTTTTAATCTGTAATTAGACCTCTCAGAAGTCGTGAGGCAGGACGCGTCCTCAGCTCCAGTTAGCTTCATTTTTAAATCGACGCAGTTCATTAGTAATCAGTTGCAGAAACAATATGTCGCAGTGTAGCAGCCCCATTATGTGAAACTCTCTGGAGTCAGGATTGAAATGGGCTCCGGCGACCAATCCAGGGCTCGGACCGTTAGTAATTACCGGTACTGTAGAATTAATTTCCCCCACATTATCTTTAAAATGACTCTTTAAACATCAACTCAGTGCTTTCTTAAGTATTGGAGTGTGTAAATGTTTGGCTAGGCAGTGTACTTCAATTCATTTAATGAACAACTTTATCCTTTATTTGGATCAAAGGGAAACTGGAACCTAGCCCAGCCGACTTTGGGCAAAGGTGGGTTACATCTTGCAAAGCTCGCCAGACCATCGCAGGATACACAGACATGCAGCCATTCATACTGACATTCATAAAAGTGGGATAATCAAGTATATCCAATTAACCTAATGGACACCTCCTTGGACTGTGCGAGTAAACCGGAGCATGAGGAAGACTCGCCCAACATGTGGAAGAAGGTTTACTGGTCCAGATGAGACTAAAATGTAACTTTTTATGCGTCCAGGATAATGCTATGTTTGGCGTAAACCCAGCAGCTCTCATTACCACAAAAATATCATTCCCAGAGTAAAGCCGAGTGGTGGTGGCAGTATCATGCTGTGGGGATGTTTTTTTTTTTTTTATCGGCAGCGACTGGGTAATTGTTCAGAATTGAGGGAATGATGTCTGCAATGGCCTGGCTAGCTGCTCATGGTGTACCCTGCCTTCACCCAGAGTCGGCTGAGATGGGCTTCCCTGTGACCCTAATTAGGATTAAGAAGTTTTAAAAAATGAATGAATGAATGAATGAATTAATGAATAAAACATCCATTTTTAATTCCAGGTTGCTAAGCAACAAAATAGAAAGCATGCCAATGGGTGAATACCGTTGTAATCCGCTGTACATAAAGGGATACACATGCTTGTCACCGGGCACTGTACCCTTTAGCACTGGAACATTTATGTACCATATCGAATCATCGTGCTGTTTAATGTAGTGTGTTTATTATGTGACCACTAGGTAGTGTAGTGGCCTCTGATGGACTCATTCCTGATCCTGTCCAACCGCGTCACTCCCAAAGAGAACCTCAGCATCTTCATCTCTGCCGCCTCCAGCTCTGCCTCCTGTCTTTTCCTCAGTGCCTCTGTCTCTAAACCGTACAACATCGCACGACCCTAATGAGGAGTAAGCAGCCTAGAAAATGAATGAATGAATAAATTACACATTTTTGGTTTCTTTTCTTTTAAAACCTTCAGGACGGCTGCAGGATCTTTGTTCTTCGTGTTCATTTTTTAAATGTGTCCCTCTAACATTAGATATGTTCTCGTCTCATACTTTTATTATTCAGACTGTGCCGTCAAACATGCACATTCATTTCAAATCCCCAGAAGTGTTGACACTGAGCACAAAGCCTGAACCTGAAACAGGAGCCGTGAACCCAAGCCATGCCATGCACATGCCAGCCAGAGCATAGAAGACCCGCCTCTCTATTCGATTTAATTTGTACGTTTATTCTGTACTGAAGTATCCTCCAGTTCATCCTTATCTCACCAGTGGCAGAAAACCAAACATATGCGAGATGATATCATTTACACCTTGTGTTAGAAGAATACCAAGTGGGGTCTCTGATAAGAAAACAAAAGGCTGTTCTGCTCCCACAAAGAATGCCTCTGGTTTAGAAAGGGCTACTCTATCTTTGCTGGCCACAGCAGTCATCATATCCTGTTTGCACAATGTCTTTGGTGTCTGACATCATGACACCTCTGTAGTTATTACTGCAACTTCAGGCACATGGTACCAAGACAGATGGTGCAATAAAGGGCTCAACAGAATCTCCCTACCACGAGAGAGAGTGTGTGTGTGTGTGTGTGTGTGTGTGTGTGTGTGTGTGGGGCGGTCTGTGTGTGTGTGTGTGTGTGTGTGTGTGTGTGTGTGTGTGTGTGTTTTTCTGTGTGTGTGTGTGGTGTGTGGTGTGTGTGTGAGTGTGTGTGAGTGAGTGTGTGTGAGTGAGTGTGTGTGAGTGAGTGTGTGTGAGTGAGTGTGTGTG
>JAQNCB010000009.1:18903718-18916326 GCA_030068295.1 Euristhmus nudiceps | reverse complement strand
AGAAAGTCATTGATTTGTATAAAGCTAAAAAGGGTTACAAAACCATCTCTAAGGCCCTTGGTATTTATTTGTCTACAGTTCGGAAAATTGTGTGCAAATGGAGACAGTTTGGAACAGTCGCTACTCTGCCAAGGACTGTATACTGCAAGAAGGCCTGGGTTTGATTCCTGAGCTCAGGGAGTTTCTGTCTGGGGTTTGCAGGTTCTCTCCATACCTGCGTGGGTTTCTTCGAGGTACTCTGGGTTTTCTCCCACAGTCCAAAAGCATGCACAGTAGGCCAGCTGGCTGTTCCCAATGACCCCTAGGTGTGAGTGTGAATGGTTCTATGTGTGTTTGCCATGCAATGGCGACTCTGCCTTCACCCAGAGTTGACTAAGGTGGGGGCCAGCCTTCCAGCGACTCTAATTAGGATGAAACAGCTTAGAAAATGAATGATTGGACACAATTTCCACAGTTTTTAAGAGTTGATATTCATTCCTTTTCTGAACCGCTTAATTCTAATTAGGGTCATGGGGAGGCTGGTGCCCATCTCAGCCGACTCTGGGCGAGGGGAGAGTACACTCTGGACAGCTCGCCAGGCCATCATGAGGCAGAAACACACTGACAGCAATGGTTCTTTTACATGCCTCTCACCACAGACAGTGAGAGACACGGCCGGCCTCTGATAACCCAGTTAGCTGCACAGGGGGGACAGCAGGGACAACCAGGAGATAGTGGGGCTTGAACCCCCAACCCTGGGTTTGATAATCCAGCCCCTTACCACCGGGCCACCACTGCCCAAGTTGAAATGGAGGCCCAAATCAAATGAAACAAATCTTGTAGACGTGATCATTTATTTAACAAGTAAAAGGATCCAACAATACACATGTGTGAGTAGCAAAAGTATCTGAACCTCCAGGATTAGCAGTTAATTTAAAGATGTAAATGGAGTCGGCTGTTTTCAATCAGCTGGATGACAATCAGGTATTCCGTGGATTCCCTCTGCTGTTTACAGAACACTGACCCATCAAGCTCTGATCTTCCAAACATGAATTTTGGTGGTGCATCATGGCACAAAAAAAAGAAGAAAAAGACATTTGTGGGGACCTCAGAAAAAGAGTTGTTTCCTCTCATCATGCAGGAAAAATGAAAAAAAAAACTATCTTTAAAGATAATTGACAGTCAGATGGATTGTGTACAAATGGACAGAAAAGGCCACTGTCACTTTCTCGATGAGGAGCGGACCAACAAAGATCACACCAAGACCAAAATACATGAGGTAATTAACAAGGTCAAAAAGGAAGTGCATGACCAGAAATGATTATTTTTAGTCATTGCTGCACGAGGGTGCAACACCATAGAGTGAAAGCAAAGATTCACATGCAGATATGTAATATCAGATACTTTTAAAATAAATTATCAAGTGATTTTTTTTTTTAGATTTGTTTAACTGGGTTCTCCTTGTGTACTTCAGGAGTGGTGCGAAAATCTGATGATATTTTAGGTCGTATTCATATATGTAAATCCACAGTAGTGGCGCCCCCTAGCGTTTCATCAAGTTAATAAATCAAAGGTGCCCTTTACTGCAGACAACTACTCCATCTATCAATCCTGAAAAAGAGTTCAAGCTTCTTCCAGCGGAGACTTGTGAAATGGCTTTTGATCCAAGAAAAACGATGAAAAATGTTTTTGATGAAGGATGCTTTGATGAAGGATGCACATTGTCACGTTCACACTCTATACCACATCGGCTGAACACAATGCCTTATCTTGTCGATGTCCACGTCACCAGGTCATTATTTGCATAAATAAATTAACCGCCATGCAGTTCGAGAAGAACGATTTCGAGAAATCTGTTCTGAGCAGTCAGGTTGCGTTGCTGGAGGGGATTTTGGAGGGTGAACGTTCATCACGGGTCACTGGACGCGAGATGATTAGCAGGTACAACACCCTTTTTCTCTATTACTGGCAGGGGAATCAAAACAAAAATGCAAGGGGTATTTGGGTACATTTATTGCTGTTGAAAACTGTATGCGCTGTTGCAGTTTATTTGTTCTCTACGATGTATTGGTGAGGTGAATGTTCATCACGCATGCAGTTGAATAGGTGATGAGTGTTACATGACTTTGGGACATTATTTCGGCAGGTTGAGGACTCTTTTAATGGATTTGAAAAAAAAGATAAAATACATTAATATTTCATTGACTAAATAACGAAGAATACAATGTGAAATGAGCGTTTATTGCCATAAAGAAACAGCGTTTGACTGACAGGGTGAAAATGAAACGCTCTCGTGTCCATTTTTCAAGTAAACTTTTTTCACATTTTTAGTCAGAAAATTGTTTGTGCAGCATTGAGGTCAGAAATTTTTCAAGTGTTTTACTCACACATGTTAGAAAGACTGTGGTTGCGTGATAGATGTTTCTTCTTTAACTCAGGATTTATTAGTGTTTGACACAAAACAATTCCATGGAAATCAAGAGGGATGCCAATACCATGGATTTACTTATATATTCATGTATATATATAATATATACTTATTACTCAGCATGCTTTATAACTGATAAGCTGAACAGGAACAATTCCAATGTATCTTTTGCATATGATGAAATTTTTAGTCATTGAACTAACCAGAAGCTTAGCACCCCCAAGATATGACTCAGCTGGCCACTTCCAGCTTCCACGTCCCAGAGTACATCTGAGCCCAAGTTGGAAACCTGAGAGGGAGCAGCAGCAGCTGGCTGCACACGCTATTGCGAACTGCCACACTCCGCCCCACCATACCTGACCCCAATGCCCAAATTGATGTGTGGAAAAGTGAGCCCAGGTGTGGGTGTGTTTGGCATGTGCTGGGGGCGTGGTGGAGGCGGAGATGTGCAAGGGTACGTTACAAGTGGGGGCGTAGAGACCGGGAGCGGGCGCAGGTGTCCGACTGTAATATAATGGGGGGAGGTGGAGGGTTTGCCGGAGGCCTTGCAGGACATGGTGCTCTTTGAGCAATATTAGACGCTCATACAGACATAATCCGTCATTTGACAGACAGCGCTCCTGTGCCTGTGCTGACCCAGAAGCATGTTGGTTGCCTGTGAGATATAATAAACACCCGTGCGTTTTAGTGAAGATTGTGTAATAAGCATACAGCGGCAATAAGGTGTAAAAACTTTGGCCAGACAATCATGTGAAAATATTTTGAGTGTGTAAAAAAAAAAAGTAAACACGCACTTTGCTCGATGAAAGTGATATGAAAAAATGTTATGTAAATTCTGAGAAGCCGAAGCTGTCAGACAGAGAGCTAATTGTGTGCTCTCCTGGAAAGGGATTTGCATGGGTGGACTGGTTGCACAGTAACTTGCCTCTCCTGTACTACGTCTTTCGCATACATACATAGACTTACTGGAAGTTGATGAAACACTGCCTTTGTTTTTGCATCTATGTTAGGTTTTTTTTTTTTTGCGTTGCTACATATTGCGCAAAAATATACCAATTTTCATTTGTCAGACAAACGTGGACAGTTTGCGCGCTTACAGACTAAACTACAACACTTGGTTACACAAAAGAGAAGCCGAATAAAAAAAAAAAGTCACGATGAAATTGTCTCCACAGCAGAACATGTGACCTTAATGATCCAATAGGGTTTGAGCTGAAAGGGTTGCAATTTTTTTTTTATAGAAATGAAGAGTTAAACTTGTTGCCTGGGTTGGGTAAAGCTTTCTGTGGGTCACTAAAACCACAAACCATAACTGTGACCAGTCACGGTCCTGTGACCCACAGGGGAAAAATGAAACAAGGATACAGAGGGAACCAGAAGAAATTGAGGCAAGGAGGCTGCTGAGTGTTCGTGCTGAAGTCAGTGTGAATCACCCGGATTACTGCAAGAAAAAAAAAAGAGAGAGAGAAAAGAAACCACAGCGACACATTTCTGCTCCTTCTGTTTTGCACAAGGGTAAGCATCAGTCAACCGCAGTCTGACCACCGATCACTATCTGCACTGTTTTTCAACCATGCACAAGACCCAAGGACACGACTGCCTTGACGCCACAACTAGAGAAGCATTGGATAATCATGTGGCTGAGGGTGTGGGTGTGTATCCTGGGGATTCAGTCTAGATTTGGGGCAACGTGGAGGTTGAATTTAAAGCTTTTCGCATGCATTTGCTTTGAAACGTCATCATGGCTGTATCGTTGAACTTCACAGGGCAAAGGTCAGAACCGGTCAAAATTAGGAGCCAGATCAAGGTAGAAGTACTGGATGGTGTCTTCCAGCCCGTCAGCATGGCTTCAAATAGCATCTTTGAGACTTTTCCACCTTACCAGTCTTGCTTTACCAGGGGTGAGTCAGATTATTTTTAATTATACTTTTATTGTCAATGGTCTTCTGTATTTATTTATTTTTTAAAAATTTTGCACTAAAGTTTTGAGGAAGTAATGGACTGAGGGAGACCCGTCATTTTGCCTGGCCCTTCATGACTGCACATTATGCAAAATAATACACATGCCGGGTGAGGTACACATAAAATGGTATTTCATGGTTGTTGATTTGCTGTGTCAGTGGTATCCTGCAATCTTTTGGCTGGATCTGAAAACCACAGGGCTGTGGGGAGTGAGTGCTTCGCTTGTTAACCTCACTACACCATCAGCAGCTCAGCGGTCTGTGAATGCAGGCGTTTGGACTCCGAGGCTCTTTCGAGGGCAAATGTTCTTTTCAGAAGCAAAACGATATTGCGTGAAATCCTTCTGTCTGTTGAGTCTCAGCGGAATTGGTTACGACTCTACTTACTCTCTTGTTTAGATTTGGATTATTACGACTTCACCTGGACTTTTACATTAATGAGTTATGACATGTATATACTCATATCTTTTAAATTTGAAGTCGGGTCAGTGATATTGGTATTTATATTTCTTTGGACAGTTGTTTGTTTGTTTGTTTGTTTGTTTGTTTGTTTGTTTAGTCCATATAATCTTCTAGTGGCGATCAAAGTGAGGTGAATGGACTTGACGAGCTGCAGACTCAATCGCTGTCTGCTGCCGTTACATTTGTTTTAGCTTATCATCCATGAAAGTACACACCTCTGTGTTTCAGGTTGCTGTTATCAACAATATTAGTTTATTTTGTGTTTTTTCTTTGAAAAAAGGCCCAAAAAAATTCAAGCATTAGCTCTAAGAATAGCCAAATGCACAACAAGGATGTACAGCGTAGTTAACTTTCATTAAAAACAGCACAACTCAGATTTGTGTTGCATATCATTCACACCTACTGCAGCAGAGATGAGCGGAGATGTTTTCATCACCAGTGAAAAGTCCTCATGCCACCAGATGTCACAGAAGTGTGACTTACTCTGGTCTGCTTTACGTTTCTCATAATGTTGTATTTAACCGGTGAAATTACAGAGCGAGCAGTTCATTTGGTTGCAGATTGCACTTTAACGGAGGCGTGCGTCTTTGTGTATGTGTGTGTGTGTGTGTGTGTGTGTTTGTGTGTGTGTGTGTGTGTGCGTGTGTGTGTGTGTGTGTGTGCGTGTGTGTGTGTGTGTGTGAGGGAGAGAGAGAATCTGGATGCTGCTCCACATTCTGGAAGATGAAAACCCTTGTAAGTTGTGTTTTAGAATGAGAAATTGTGCTCTGCATGAAAAGATCTTGCACGTTGTTTTTGTTTCCTGACGCGTTTGGTGCATGCACTGTCGTGTGTCTTGCCAGCACTGTCAGTTAGCACAGGAAGTTTATCAGTCGCACCCGACTCTCACTCAAGAGCTAACAGCCTTGAAAAAAAAACTTTTCTGTTTCTGGTGTACTCTCACCACACTTTCTTTATCAGAAAGACTTCTGAAATCTGTTGGTATTGGGTGAAAAAATATAACAGAGTAATAGCAGGAGAATTTCTCAGAGAGAGGTTTTGTTCCAAACATGACATTGGTCATCATATACATGTTTACATTCAAGGCATTTGGCAGATGCCTTTATTCAGGTTGATGCACATCCATCATCACTGTTTATACAACTGAGCAATTGAGGGTTAAGGGTTTTGCTCAAGGACCCAAATTGGGGTTACTGGGGATTGAACCCCAAACCTTCAGATCAGCAAGACATATATATACATTCCATACTGAATACTGTACAAGTAAAATCATCTCAAAGTTTTGTTAAAGCGAGCAGTAGCGAGCAGAATTTATGGTTCCATCAACCATGAAAAGTCGCCCAGGTCCTGAAGCAGCAAAGCAGGCCCAGATCTTCACACGTCCACCACCATGTTTCACTGTTGGCACAATGTTCTTTTTATCAAGTGCAGTGTTCCTTTTGCGCCAGATGTAACAGGATGCATTTCTCCGAAAGTTTCATCATTTGAGAGGACATTTTCCCAAAAGCTTTGGGGATGATCAAGATGACTCTTGATAAAAGTGAGTCGTGCCTTGAAATTCTTTTTTGTGAACAGTGGCTTTCGCCTCGTAAACTCTTCTATGGATTCCATTTTGGTCTCGTGTCTTTCTGATGGTGGAGTCATGAATATTGACATTAACTGAGGCAAGAGAGGCTTGTAGTTGTTTAGAAGTGGTTTTTGGATCTTTTGTGACTTCTCCAGTTAGTCTGCACCGTGCTGTTGGAGTAATTTTGGTAGGTCAGCCACTCCTAGGAAGGGTGTGCCATGCCTCCTTCATTTATGTAATGGCTCTGACAGTGGTCCACTGGAGTCCCAAAGATTTACTAATGACTTTGTATCCTTTCCCAGACCGAGACATCTTTATAATCTTCTTTCTTGTTTGCTCTTGAAGCTCACTGGATCGCGGCATGATGATGTGTTCAGTATGGCCTACCTCACCTTGTCAGACAGGTTTTAAGTTAGGGATCTACTGATTGGAAATGTCTGGCAGCAGTCAGGCCTGGGTGTGGCCGTGAAATTGAACTCAGTTTTCCCCAATAACAGGATTACTCACAATTACCTCACCTGTTAACAAGGGGGGGGGGCAAATACTTTTTCACAGGGGTTCATGTAGGTTTGGATGGGATTTTTCTCTTAATAAATAAAATCACAACAGGAAAACTGCATTTTTTGAAAACTTTGAGTTATCTGTGTGTAATGTTTATATTTGTTCGATGATCTGAAAATGTTAAGTTGCTGTCCTCATCATTCTACGACTTCTTCTCATCACTTCATTCGTCTTTCTTGTTCTGAAAAGTCCACATGTTCCCTCCAAGCCCAGGAATCGATACCCTGGACCTCCGTGCTGTGAGGTACACGTACTCACCACTACACCATCGTGCTGCCTCATGTAGTACACCTGTCCCTGAAACTCTTGTAGCATGATATGAATTATGAATATGTTATAAACAATGAAATGGTAAACCGGTTCTCTAGTTATAGCTGAATAAGGTTATGATTTTGAAAATGCAGACGTGCACAATTCCCCAAGAAAATATTTCCGTATATTGCAGCGTGCATCCTTGTGGACACATCCTGCAACATCTTAGTAGTTCTTAACGTCTAATATCATTCCAATCATCACATAAAAACTGTTGTGTATGTTATATAGTGCACATGATCAAAAACCTGAAGCCTTGGGACGATGTGTAGGGTATATTCACCCTCCATCTGTTCACAGATTGGTACTTTCTGTCCACAATACCTTCTCAGTGAACCCATTTTCTTTTATTTTGTCATTCATCCTTACCAGCTTCCTCTCCCAAACTCTTAACATCCGTTCTGGCACCATCTACCCTGGAGACAGACCCATATATCTACAGGTGTCTGTTTAAAGGTGATGGCTGTATAAGGTGGCTTTTGTACCCCTGTGGACCACTGAGGGATTTATTGCCATCTCCACGCTTCGTGTCCGAGGTTTAAGGATGGAGCCAAAGAGCCTGCATTCTAGTATCCGAATGCCTGCCCACTGCTGATTCTGGTTATCAGCATCCACAGGCAGTCAAGAAGGAAACTGGCCACCCTGCCAGATCCCTACAAATTCTAAAAGGGACCCACGCAAGCCTATAATTCTTCCATTTGACCTTGATCAATTGGATAATGTAAATTATACACTATGTGCATGAATGATGGCCATAGTTGCTATAATTTGCATTTCACATGTTGGGGCTGAGGGGCGTGAGCAGTAATATACCACTGTACTGCCTGACATTTTGTTAGGAATACTTATAGATATATAAACATATTTCTATTTTATAGGTAAAGTATATTTGTGTTTTGTAACAATGCATGTTAATGCAAGCCATGCACCCAAAATATTCTGGTGCTTGAAATATACACACATGCACAATATAGCTGCATGCACTGCTTCTTGAGCAGAGGAATTTCTGGGAGATCTGAATCTTTAATACCTCATTCACTTCAAAGACATTTCTCAATAAATGCTGATGTCATCATGGCAGACTCCAGTGACAGTAGGAGCCACGGAGCTGGTCAGTGGCTTGGGATCTATTGAGTTTCTTTTCCTGACTGCACCCACTGTATCACTGTGACTGGATGGATTTTTGACTCCGCTGGCCTACTTCCTTTACAGAGACTCGGTGACTGCACAACCTGGGAACTGCTGAAATCGAGTCTGTTGTCCAGCCGACGGGCAGCTATCGAGCCCCAGTGTCGGACAGCGGTGGAACAGTCCGTGGCGCCGCTTATGTGCACTAGTTTCAGAGTGCTGAGCGAAAGCTGCTGGGAAATGGGGTCGGGACACGGAGTTAGTGTGGCCTTCATCCACTCATTCATTTTCAAAGCTGCTTAATCCTAATTATGGAGGCCGGCACCTATCTTAACCGACTCTGAGTCGAGGCAGGGTACACCATGAACAGCTCGCCAGGTCATTGCAAGGCCAAAACACATGCAACCATTTACTGATTATCCTGGTTACTCTTACACCTAGAAGCCACTTGGAAGCACCAACCAGCCTACTGTGCATGTTTTTGGAAGGAACTGTGGAAGGAAACCGGAGGGCCGGGAGGAAACCAACACAAGCACACCCTATAAGTTTCACATGCAGGACGTTCATTCATTCATTCATTCATTTTCTGAACCAGTTCATCCTTTATCAGGGTAGCAGAGAGAGGGGTGCTCATCCCAGCCTACTCTGACCGAAGGCAGAGTACACCCTTAACAGCTCAACTTTCAAGTTTCAAGTTTTATTGTCATATAAAGGTAATAATGAAACACAGCAATTAAATTCTTGAACTTTGAGCTCTCCTAATATTGCAATGAAGAGACATTTAGATAAAATATAAAGTAAAAAAATAAAAACTATGCAAATAAAATAAATAAAAATATAAGCTAAATAAGTTGAAATATATATACGTATATATATATATATATATATATATAGGATAAACACAGAATACTACAAAGAAATACTGAGGTGGCTGTAGTGCAGAAGTAGTGGTGTGTACATGAATAGTGTGTACAGTGAGTGTGTAAAACGTTGTGCGCAGGCTGTTCAGTATTTCAGAAGCTCAGTCGCCTGATGGCTTGTGTGTAGAAATTGTCCCTGAATCTGCTGGTGGAGGTGCGGGTGCCCCTGTATCGTCAGGCCGACGGTAGGAGCGTGAGGAGCGTGTGGCTGGGTTGGCTGGGATCAGAGAGGATCCGCTGGGCCTTCCTCCTACAGCGGTGTACGGAGAGGTCCCGGATGGCTGTCAGTTCAGACGTGGTGCCGATCTGAACACCCTCCAAAGAGCTTTGCAGTCCAGAGCGCTACAACTGTCGCACCAGGTATTGATACAACCAAACAGAATACCTTCGATGGTGCATTGGTAGAAGTTGGTGAGTATTCTCACCAGTCCATCAAAGGGCCAACGCATACACAACCACTGACACTCTCACCCACACCTATGGACGATCAATGCCTTTTAATGTAGGAGGAAACCACCACAAGAAGAACATGCAGACCACAAACAGAAACACCATCGATGGGCATCGGTTGGAAGCCCCGACCTTCTTGCTGTGAGGCAGAAATGCTGACCACTCTGCCACCAAAGAAAAGCTAAACTTACAGGTTTTCATCTGGCAGTTTACAAACTACTAACTTTGGAGACTCTTTACAAACATGCTCCATAAATCTCCTCACACTAAGCATCACCGTATATATAATCACAAGCCTTTTAATCAGTACACATGGAGCGTCCGCAGTACAAATCCCTGTGATTTAGTACAAATCCCTGTGACACTGCTACTGTACAAATATTTCCATACAGTTCCAGAGCAAGTACATTCATATAACACTGTGTGAATTGTGTTGTTATGTCAAAATCTTTACCCACCTTGGCGATTTAACAGTGTCGTGGTAGGAAATATTCTTTTGCTCTTAGAAAAGTGAGTTTTATCTAGTAGATTCATATATCAGAAATTCATGCCAGCCGTGACAATATTTTACAAGATTTGAAGAGACAGCATTCTCTATGTAGTGATTGCTGATTCCATCTGTTGATATAATGGCTGATCAAATCCACTGTTAAGAAGTAGATATTTCTTTGCTTTGAACAAAATGATTATGTCTTTTTCATTCATTAAAATATTTTTATACACACACATATATATATATATGTGTGTGTGTGTGTGTGTGTGTGTGTGTGTGTGTGTGTGTGTGTGTGTGTGTGTGTGTGTGTGACTCATCACAGCAAAGTGGGCATTAAGTCATAAATTATTAATTTTGAGTTATTGGTACCATTTTATCGCTGACATCCTAACATTTTGTAGCTGAGTTTCTAAGATAAGATAAGATAATCCTTTATTTGTCCCACAAACGGGGAAATTGCATAGAGTATCATAGAGAGACTAACATAGAGTATCTTGCTAGTTTTGGAGCAACTAACTAAAAAATGACAGTAATTTTTAGCTTTTTAAGTAACCAACTTTTGAGAACATTATTTTAAAGTCCAACAAAGTATTTAATGATTTCCTGACCAACCTTTGCTGTGATGGGTCACATATTTCATGTCTCCTTTAAAATTATGTCTGATAGGACAGTTCTTTACTGACATTGTTGAATACACTTGCTAAACAATGTTATGCAATGCAACAACAACAACAACAACAAGAACAATAACAAGAAGAAGAACAAAAAGAAAAGAAAATCATATCAGCTCACAATCTTCAGCTGAAAGAGATTCCTCAAAGAGCCAACATATACGTGCTCAATTTCAGATTCTTTACAGGGTTTTTTGTTTGTTTGTTTGTTTGTTTGTTTGTTTTCCCCCACAAAGCATCAACCAAATATTTGGCTCTGCACATATTGCACATATGGCTCTGCACACAGCTCCTCCACATATAAATGCGGCCCGTCACAGCAAAGTGGATATTAAGTCAGAATTTTTTTAATACTTCTGTTAATACTTTCTGAAACTTTCACCTTTAAAAGGCTGAAAATATAAAATAGACAAAAGAAAAACTTTGGTATAATTTTAAAGCTTAGGATATCAGCTACAAAATGGTACCATCTTAAAACCCACTTTGCTGTGAGCCTGTTGTCAGCAGGCTGTACGGCTGAATGTTGGGCAAACATATTTTGTATAGTGCTGTAAACGTGCAGAAGGGGAGTCGGGCTCCTCACTGCAAACTCGAATGCACAAAACCACAGAGAAGCTTTTGCTGGTACAGATAAGGGTTTGTGAACTTGGATTGCATTTCACACACCCCTTTCCCCTTCCTGTCAGCCAGCAAGTACGGGTTACATGGAAGATGTTGTTTTGTTGAAAATAACCGTATTTCTGTCAGTCCGGGTCTTTATGAGTTTGTGTTTTAACACTTTTGACTCCTGATAAAAGGGGGGGGTGTTGAAGGGTTCTAGTTCAGACGTTGACAGGAAAATAAGGTTCCGGTTGTGAGGTACAGAGATGGAGCTCAGGTTATTTCTTTCTTTTGAAACATGATGGTTATGTGTATATAAATATATATATATATAGTATCAGATGCATGTACGCTGATTCATATGATTTTGCAAACTTTGTAAATGATGCAACACAATGTTGCGTGCTTAGGCGTCCTAATTAATGTATTTCCTTGAGATTTTCAACATTGTTTGCTCTGAAGTCACTGTCTGAAGTTTTTTTTTACTGTACCGTGCTCTGCGGCCAGCCTGTGGTAACATTGCAATGACTGCGGCTACATGACGAGCCTCAATGCCTAACCAATATGCAAAGTAACCTTACCATATGGCTTATTCATCCCCAAGCTGTTTTAAGACAAAGGCACATGTGGGCCAGAAACTAAACACAACTCATACAGAGATATCAACACACACACACACACACATGCTCAATATTCATAATAAAAAAATTAAGAACCTACTTATAATGGGAATATCCATTCAAAGTGCTGTCTTAATTATCCATGGCCGTATAAACACACACACACACACACACACACACACACACACACACACACACACACACACACACAGTAAAAACACATACTTACTGTGATTACACATATAAAAACTATGACTACACATGGAAACGGATGATTCGCTGTGGCGATCCCTGATGGGAAAAGCCGAAAGAAAAGTAGTAGACTGTAGAGATACAGTGTAAAATCTATTATTTGGGTGTTAAATATTCAGTACTACTGTGCTTTTACAGAACTTTGAGGTGATTTTACTTGTACAGTATTCCGCCTGGAGTCTCGTGGGGGGGGGGGGGGGGGGG
>JAQNCB010000009.1:18862042-18873027 GCA_030068295.1 Euristhmus nudiceps | reverse complement strand
ATTTTATGTTTAATAGTGGCTATCCTTAATAGCGAAAGCAAAAGCATTTCTCGACCCACACTGCGACAACGTGCGGGACTCGCTGGACTGGGACTAAACAGCTGTGCGGCCATACAAATATCACATGCTTGTGAGAATAGTCTGAATAAAAGACTTTAGTTTGCTAGAAATTATGAAATTTTGAAAAGGCATTCTGATCTCACGTGCCCAGATTTACCTTATTCCAGAACAATATGCATATCAGGGAAAGAAGGTATGCGTGTCAATATGTGTACCCATCATGCACAGTGACCATTATACCAGTCTCTGGATGCATTGTTTCAAACAGTGGTTTGGTTCTTTGGTCAAGTCGAGGCTCAGCAATGTTATGTGCCAATAAAATGAAGTGAGCTGAAGACCTGAATGACCAGGTAAAATCCCATCAGTAGTTGGCATGGACATATTCCAAAATGTCATCTGTCAGGATTGGGCTGTTTTTGTGGAAGTGTTTCAGAGAGCATGAGGAATTATTTTAACATATGAACTGGCCACTGCAGAGTCCTGATCCCCCAATGAAAGTGTTGGAATGTGCTGGAGAAACTTTATGAAGTGATCCAATGAAGTGATCCAACTCTCTCATCTCTAAATCGCACCATTAATGCAATTTTGGATGAATATGTTGGGACGCTGCATAAAGTAATCAAAGCTAATGGTACCGCAACCCTAAATTCAATAAAATATTAGTGCGGAGACCTTTTTGCTCGGGCTGGAAACAATATCTAAAATTGTGAAACCACAAGGCGGCGCTATAGACTCAAATATTCATCTGGGAAGGTGCAGGCTGTCTGTTAAAACACACACACACACACACACACACACACACACACACACACACACACACACACACACACACACACACAATATTGATCCATAGCGCATGACACCTGCCACAGCTGATGAGCTGGCTCGTTGTTTTCTCCTCATCATCACACTCTACGGCAAAGCTATTCTCACACAAACGCAAACATACCTCAAATTTCTTTTGTATGAAGATAAACATCAGTCAGTTATTTAAGCGGAAATATTAGTCTTCCTCAAATGTGTTTGTATCAGATACACTTTGATATTTTTAATTTAAACATGATCAAGACTAATAATAGTTAAAAAAAACTTCAAAACTTTATTAAACACAGCTATTGTTTTTCACTTAAAAAATACTAAAGTAATTTTGAGGGATCAGTATATTTAGTCACCACCCAGCAGGTTCTAAACCAAGAACCCCGAAAAAGCTGCAAAAACTAAAAGTACTCACAAATGCTAAATCTTCTTAAAATGCTAAACCAGGAACTATTTCGAAATGCTAAAGCAGCTAGTCCTCTAAAACACATTCATACTCGCTTCAGGGCCTCTGGTCTACCACTGAATTCAGACCAGTGTGATTTAATCACTCAAGTTATTTAAAGAGGCAGATAAGATTCCTATAACATATCTAAAGACTCAGCTGAATGAAAATATTAATATGTAGAAAGTACTAGATGGGAAATGGAAAGCATCTTGGTGTATGTATCCGGCATACTTAACAGCTATTTCAAATAAGAGGGGATCATATTTAGAGAAGATGAGAAATGATGTGAGAATTCAAAGATAGAGGTGTACAAGCCAGTATAACCTTGAAAATGCATTGATTAAACATTCACTTCCAAAGAAATAGAAAAAGTTTAGAAGGTATAATAGTTTACTTCCGTCTGATTTCTCTATTTATTGATGACTGATTAAATTGTTCATTCTTTACCAGCTATATTGGAAAGTCTTATATGATCACCAATTCACTCCACAAATGTAATACACCAATGTGAATGAAGATCTATATATATAAACGTTAAAGCAATTACCATGGAGAAATGTTTTGGGTCAGTTAGTTGATGGTAGGGTTTGATGTATTAATCAGAATGTGAACAGTCCATTCTCAAAGTTGATGTGCTGGAAGTGGGAAAAATGAGCAAGTGTAAGAATCTCAGGAGCTTTAAGATGAGCCACATAGTGATGATTACACCAAACCAAATAGCAGATATTATGGAGTGTTCCTGGGATGCGATGGTGAATACTACCTAAGGTAGTGCTCTCAAAACCCTACATCAGGAAGTGGTCTAGAAATGCTCTACCAGGAAGTTCAATAGCTAATGTAATAGCCCTGTCCTGCCTTATTGCCCACCCCTTGCATAATACACTTCCCAGAATTCCACTCACCGCTCCCAGTGTCTTGCTTATTGACTCTTGCATCTTATGTTCTTCAATCATGTGTGCACGTGTATAAAAATGTTTAATTTGCCATTTAACTGTCACTTAAAGGAGTATATGCAGTGATCCCTCGCTATATCGTGCTTCAGGGTTCTGCTATAAATAATATTATTATTATCGCTGTTGATTTCCGAATCGTAGATACAAAAATGCAGAGGTAATCACGTGAGTCAAGTCATGTGAGCTTGATTAAAAAAAGTAATACAGCTGCAAAACAAATCTCGGTGTAAGAAGCATTGTATGTGGAACAAATCTGTTGTACTTAATTTGGAATATAGAGGTGTAATCATTCTTCAGCCCTATGTTTGTGTATTGAGGTCATTTTGGAAAAAAAGAGTAGTTGGAGAAACGCAGCTGAGAATAGCACACAGAGTGTGTGTTGTCAAGCTCCAATTCAACCCTGAGTGCGCTAAACTCTTTGTGTGTGTGTGTGTGTTTATGTATGTGGGTAGTCAAGGTAGTTTATCAGATTTTTGGGAACAGCTGGGAGTTCTTCCCAGGTCTGCTTGTCGGAGTAATACTCTCGACAGTGCATGTGTGTGTCTGCCTGTTTGGTCATCTGTGTGTGTGGTATTGTGTCACGGGCAGCTGTTACTTTAAGCGAGCACTGGTTCTGAGTCTGTCTCATCATCAGAGTGATGACTGATAGGCCAGAGATGGAGGAGGCGAGTCACTTGTGCGAGAACTCCCTCTTTCCCTTTTTTTTCACCCCTTTCTGTGTCCTGGTGTCGGACACCAAGGATTAAACCAAACTGAGCAGAACCGACAATTATTTTATCTCTCGAATGATACGGGGGTGATCACACTGGCTGTCCGATAGAAAAATGCCCGATGCAAACGGCAATTCGTGGCTGTCGCTTTTCATTCTCAAAACGTCCTCAGATTTGTCTCGTGACATTCACGGCACCGAGTTTTGGCCACGTGGTCCACGAACTCATCACAAAGCATTTTAAACTGTTTGAAATTTCCCGCAAATGTGACAAAACGAGGCTCTGACACGGAGTCGCCTCGAACTCTTCTCCGACAGTGTATTGTTTGTTCTTATTCGCAAAGAAAAGTGACAAGTTGGCGACTCCCGCGCGAAAAGTTGGAGACTTGCTGTCATTCACCATATTCCCTCTATTTTGGAGCCATTCGTATTTTATTCGCATTGTGTTCACGGTAATAATGTGCAAATAAAAAGTGGCAAAAAGCGAACAAAAATGCAACTGATTTACAACAGGATATTCATGTTTTGTTTTCGGCAGACATCTGCAAACCAATCACAAATTACGGTACTAGCAGGTCAGTCACAAAAATTTCCCGCAACCTTCTTGTGACTTTCGCGCGATATACATATTTATTGTATATTATGGAGTCGCAAAAGATCTTGATGAGAATTCTTTCATTTCATTCACTTTCTGAATCGCTTTTTCCTAATTGGGGTCGCGGGGAGGCTGGCGCCCATCTCAGCCGACTCTGGGTGAGGGCAGAGTACACCCTGGACAGCTCGCCAGGCCATCGCAGGGCAGAAACACGCCGACGGCTCTGCAGCTCCTCTTGATGAAAGTCAGCGATGGTTCTTTTCCACCCCTCACCACAGACAGGGAGAGACACGGCCGGCCTCTGATAACCCAGTTAGCGGCACCGGAGGGACAGCAGTGATAACCGTTGACAGTGAGGCTTGAACCCCCAACCTTGGGATCAGTAACCCAGCACCCTAAAATCAGGCCATAATGTGCGCCAATGAGAGTTTTGAATTTGTATTTCAGGATATCTGTGTCTGTGTTTCTGAGGGTTGAGGACACTTGTGTTCTCTGTGGGTTTGGGGTTCTGTAATATGGACGTAACCGAGTTACCCTTCGTGTGTGTCTACACAGAATTAATGCTCATTGAAATGAAGAGGGCAGTAGGGACTCGGTGGTTAAGGTTCTGGGTTACTGCGCTGCGATCAGGGCTTTGGCCCAAGCACCACCGTGATGCCATTGTTGGGCCCTTGAACGAGGCTCTTCACCATCAGTTACTCAGTTGAATGAAAAAATTATAAATGTAAGCCATAATTTGTGTTTGCTCTCTCCCTCTCTTTATTCTCTCTCTCTCTTACTCTTTGTCTCTATATCTATCTCTCTCTCTCTCTCTGTGTGTCGCTCTATCGCTCCTTCTCTTTATTTCTCTCTGTGTGTGTCGCTCTCTCTCTCTCTTTATTTCCCTCTCTCTCTTATTCTATTTCTCCCTCTCTTTCACTCTTTCTCTCATTTCTATTTCTGTCTCTGTCTCTTTTTCATTGCTTTCTTTCTCTTCCTCCATCACTCCTGCTATCTCTCTTTCTCTTTCCCTCTCTTTTGCTCTGTCTCTCTTACTCTCTTTCCCTCCCTTTCTCTTTGTCTATCTCTCATCCTCTCTCTCTCTCTCTCTCTCTCTCTCTCTCTCTCTCTCTCTCTCTCTCTCTCTCTCTCTCTCTCTCTCTCTCTCAGGGAAGAGTTTTACTCTCACCATCACTGTGTTCACAAACCCCCCCCAAGTGGCCACGTATCAAAGAGCCATTAAGATCACAGTGGACGGCCCACGGGAGCCTCGCCGTAAGTTTTCAATTCTAATCCAGTTTTTCACCTTTTTTTTTTTTTTTATAATGGTGAAAAATATTGTATTTCATGTTTTATCCATCAGATAAATATCTGTACTACATCCGTCCATATTCATGCCCATATATTTAATAGGGAAAGTTAAATTAATAAGGTTCAGCATCATTAAGTTGAAAATGTATTTCTTGGTGAGAAATTAGTTAAGTTTGGTACTGGGAGTGTCTGTGTCGTGCTTCGGTATGTTTTATTGTGGTTGTTGGTTATCCACCAGATTTTTATGCTAATGTGGTGGTTGGTGGTATGTTAATAGAAACAGGGCGTTGAGGTCTACAGATGATTGCGGTGTACCTCTGTAAACCACTGTAGCCTACTGCAGCTACGACTTCTCCAGAATCTGCAGAGAGAATAGAATAGAGAGGAACTTATACTAGGTTTACTCACAGGTTGTGTTTTTTTAAATGACGTGATAAGTTATTCAATTACTTTAAAATATCATATCAAAAAGAATTTATCCAAAGCACTGTGATTGGACACATCAAATTTGTCTTGTTAAGAACCATAGACATACTTTATTATTATTATTATTATTATTATTATTATTATTATTATTATGAGGGACTGAAGCGTGAGTGAGAGTCTATCTGTGTGTGTGTGTGTGTGTGTGTGTGTGTGTGTGTGTGTGTGTGTGTGTGTGGGTTATATGAGAACATATCGTGCCCCACCCTTGTGCTCATGGAAGCCGTAGGGCTAGTCCCACTCCGTCCGTTATTCCGGCGCCTTGCCACCATATGGAGGCTCCGCTACCGCTGGCTTTTTCTTCAAAGTCCTCGAACGGCGGCTTTAGTTTCAAGGAGACTTCCTCCTCTCGTGTCGGTGCGCATGTGTCTATGAGCATACAGCAAGTGTCTGATGGTTTCGCACAGCTGAGAGACTTTTTTTTTTCCCTTTTATCCACCCCCCCCTCCTTCCTTTCATCGCCTGCGATCATTAATCCCTCCTGCTTCCTGCTTGTCTATGTGTGAGGTCAGGAGAAGACATTCAGATATTCATACTCAGATGTGAGTGGACTATGTAGAGTATTCGGTACATAAACAAATTTCCCAAGCATAAGCTTCTTCATTAGCGTGTAAGTGTAGAATGGAAACACACACACAAACATTTAGCCTGTACGCAGAAACTGTCAGAAATGCATTCCTGCTCTTGAGCTTGGCACACACATGCACCGTACGTACATGCATGTGTACACGGTTGCACTAAATACTCAGGCATGCAAAGAAATGATGTAGTGTAAAGATGCTTCTTATGTTTACTTTATTTTTCCGCCATTTCTTCTCTCCAAATTTTGGTCTCATCTGATTCCCACCCGTCAACTGTTGCCTCTTTATCACATACGACCACCACCAACCAGGGAGGGGTGTAAGTATGCACATGCCCCCTCTCCATATCATGCGGTACTGTCACCCGCCTCTTTACGACCCGCTGTGCATGCACATTTAAAAGGAAAGTGCTATCCACCCCTTTTGTGCGACTGAGCTCTCAGACACCCAGGCATTGGCTGCTGATCGCTGTGAGTGACAGGGTATATCTCTCCACGAATATAATTCGTGGATGGCTGCTGCACTGACCTGGATTCGAATTTGCGATCTCCAGGTCAAAAGTCACCCACCTTGTATATGCGCCACTCAGGAGCCCCTAAAAGATGCCTAACGTATATTTGCATATAAAGAAATAAATTAAGTGGCGGCCCAGTGGCTCACTAGTTAGCATGTTCACCTCACAGCAAGAAAGTCCTGGGTTTAATTCTTGGGCTCGGGCACTTCTGTGTGGAGCTTGCATGCCCCCATCCAAAAACATGCACAGTAGGCTGACTGGCTGTTCCACATCTCCCTTAGGTGTGAGTTTGTGTGTGAATGGTTGTGTGAGTGTCCTGTGATGGCCTGGCAAACTGCCCAGGGCGTACCCTGCCCTCGCACAGAGTCGGCTGAAATGGGCGCCAGCTTCCCCATGACCCTAATGAGGACTAAGCGGCTTAGAAAATGAATGAATGGATGAATGAGTCCAAAACCGGCACAGTAGGCTGACTGGCTGTTCCAAATCGCCCCTAGGTGTGAGTGTGAGTGTGAATGGTTGTTCGCCCTGCAATGGTCTGGCGGGTTGTTCAAGGTGTACCCCGCCCTCACCCAGAGTCGGCTTAGATGTGTGCCAGCCCCCTCGCGACCCTAATTAGGATGAAGCGGTTCAGAAAATCAATGAGTGAACGAATAATTAAATTAATACTTAAAATTCTGCATAGCGCAGTCAACAGTAATAAATGAAATAAAGATAATATTTGGTGTGATGACCCTTTGCTGCAAAAATATAGTAGCGTCAGGTACAGTTTGTGCAGTTTTACAAGGTAATGAGCTGTAAGATTTTAGTATCTTGCAGAAGCAGCCACAGTTGGACTGGAGATTTTGACCATCTCACTTTCTTCTTTATTTGAATGCAAAACCCAACAGCCTTTATCATGCTTTTGTCTGAAAAGTGTTTTTTTTTTTTTTTTACAGAAAACTCTGCTTTCTTCATTGACATACAAATAATTTTTGTCAGTAACATTTCATTTTGTGCTGAAGAACTAATGTTTGGAAATATACAAGTCATAAAATAAATGTCTAGAGTGAGGTTTATATTAAAAAGGGAGTGTTTGAATTGATTATCTTGATTATCTTGGTAGTGTTTGGGGAAGTATTCGTGTGTATTTGGCAGTAAATTGAAACAACTATCCTTTGGTCAATAGACGTCCCTTAGCAGCTGCACCCACTTTCGGAATATAAACAGCGACACATTTTCGTACACGCTGTACGACGAAGTTGCTTTTGACTCACATGTACAAACATACTGTTTCCTCAGCAGTCCGAAAACAATCAGAGACATTGAAACTCCAACTGCTACACTAACCAAATAGATTGAGAATAAAATTTTGTCGATGCATATTAAGCTTCTGAGAAGAAAATCTGAAAAACGTTATTTGTGACTAAACTTATGAAGCTCACGTTCTATAAACCAGTGTGTAGCATGGTAGTTAGCATGTCCGTCTCATGGCTAGAAGTTTCTGGGTCCAAGTTATGTGTTCTCACATGCTTGTATAAGTTTCCTCTGGGTACCCCAGTTTCATCCCACAGTCCAAAGACATACAAATTAGAATAAGTGGCTTCCCCAAATTGCAGATAGGTGTGGCTGTGATTGTGAATGGCTGTGTGTGTGTTGGGGCTGCGATGGTCTGACCAGCTGTCCAGGGTACAGCCCGCCTTCACCCAGTGTTAGCTGAGATAGGCTCCAGCCTCCCCGTGACCGTGACCAGAATAGGATTAAGCAGCTTGGCATATGAGTGAGTATGCATACAGTATGTATGTATATTTATATATCAGTGTATTTTATATGCTCAAGCCTGATCGTGCTATCTCTTTCTGATTTTTTTCATCCCATCATCCCTGAATCTCCTCTCTCTTCATAGCTCCATTTAGTCTACCGGCCCGGCTGATTTGCATCCTCTTCATCTAACTCACAGGTGCCAAACTCAAGGCGTGCCAACTCATTTTTTGAGGCCTGCAAGAGCTTTCAAAGAATATGATTATCGAACATCAACCATTACCATGAAACCTAATTCATCATCCTTCCACTAGGTGGCAGCAGCCTATATCGAGTAAACAGCTCGTCGTTCATGACTCAAGAAGGGAATGATTTCATACTAGCTCGTCGCTGTAAAGCATTTTCAGAAAATGCAAGTAAATAAAGAAAAAGAGCGCAAATGCTTAAACCAATCATTTTGCCATGCAGATTTCATGGTTGCCCCTTTTTGATCAGATGTTCGGTGATGATTCAGCCTTCATTATTGTGGCCCACAGTAAAAATGAGTTTGACACCATGGCTCTACGGAAACATTCTGTCCTGGTGCCACTACACCAGTAGGGACCTAACAGTGAGAATTTTCACAACCGATGACGGGGTCTGGGAGCCATTACTACCATTTCAAATGGAATCAAAAGCTAATCAGGTTACTGGGCATTGCATCGTTCGAAATAATGATCATGATACCTGTGTCGCTATTCTGTGTATTTTCAGCCACTTGTCATAGGGACACATGTGATTGTCTTCCTCTTCCATCTATAAGTATATGAACTCTTGCTGTATTTTTTGTGTGTATGTTCAGGTCATAGACAAAAGTTGGAAGAAGCAGTAAAGCCAGGAGCACTAGCCTTCTCAGAGCAGTTGAGGAGAAGTGCCATGAGGTGTAGTCCTCATCAGGCATCCGCACCCAATCCCCGCCCCACCTTGAACACACCTCCCTTTGGTAGCCCCACCCACACCCAAATAACTGGTAGGTTAACCAATGATTTTAGAGAAATAAATGAAAAGGACAGCAATGTCCAAATGGCACTTAGATCACATGATCCAATAGGATTGTATTATTATTATTGTTATTATTATTTATAATAATAATAATAATAATAATATCTGTTTGTTTGTTTACATTTTCAGTGGTTTATTATTTCCATGATTAATAAACTTATTGAAATAAGTAAAAGCATCTAAAACAGGCTAAAATAATATATTGTATTTATAATACTCTTACGGTTTGAAATAGACGCCTGTTCAAGGTGCACTATATGGACAAATGTACACCTGACCATCAGACCCGTATTTCACTTCTTCCCAAAGTTGATGCCACGAAGACGAAAGCACGCAACTGTGCAGAATGTCTTTCCATGCTGTTGGGTTACTATTGCCCTTCACTGGAACCAAGAGACTCAACCCTGTTCTAGCATGAGCGTCCCCCCTGCGCACACACTGTGAGCTCCATGAAGACACGCAAAGGTTGGAGTGGGCAAACATGATCCACGTGCACAGAGCCCCGACCTCAAGACCGCTGAACACGTTTGGCATGACCTAGAATGCCAGCTTCCCCCAGGTGTCCCGATCTGATATCACTGCCTGACCTTCATGATGCTCTTGTGGATGAATGATCGCAAATCCGCACAGCTGCACTCCAAAGTCGAGTGGCGAACTAGAGCTAGCTAATGAGGAACGGAACCTGGACTCCAACGAACGAGAAACACATACGAGTGTTATGGTCAAGTGTCCATAAACTTTTGTCCATATGGTGTATTTACACAAAAATTCACAACCAAACGCAGTTTGCAGGAGGTTTTATTTCTCATCATTTGCTGTTGAAGATGTTTGATGTTTTGTTTTTTCTGGAAAAGTGACATGAGGGTACGTAGTGACACCATTGAAGATACAGACATAACAAATGAAAAGAACAAGGCCACCTTTGATCACAACTTAGATGAACGTGCCTGAACAGGGCACCGCATACACATCAACACATGCGCACACACACACGCACGCACACGCACACGCACGCACACACAGCCATTCATGCATACACAAACTCACATTCGGTGCCACCAGACAAAAATTAACACTCAAGCACACGCAGCCCACCACTACCACACACACACACACACACACACACACACACACACACACACTAATACATATGCACCGTGGCCTTGTAAAATGTAACCGGCGCCATAAAAATAATTTCCTCATTTGAGTTCGAATCTTTTTGGCCGGAAAGTCCCATTTTATCCCTGCTGGGAGAAAAATAGTACAACACGAGACTGTTTTCAATCACTGCTCGTAGATGAAAAGCTTTCAGATCGGCTGTACAACGGAGTCCTATGAGACGGAGGCCACGTCATCATGCCGATAACATATGCTCGGTATTTATACGTTAATTCTGACTAACTGCTTCGTGCGAAATGTGAGTAAGCCTTTTTTAGGTCGCTTCCCAGATGAAAACAGAAGCCAGTTTCTGGGAAATGCGTCTGACTATAACAGTTAGGTATTATATTAGCATGCTAGCAGTACTTCTCCTTTTCGCGTGTGATCATTATTTTGGGTATTACCTAATTGAAGTAGTTAAACAGGAGGGCCTCAGTGAGAGATGGATCATTACTTTCTCTTCCTCTGTAGAGCACTGTATATAGGAATGAAGTGTGTGTGTGTGTATGTAGAAAAGGACACGCACGCACACACAGAGAGAGAGAGAGAGAGAGAGAGAGAGAGAGAGAGAGAGAGAGAGAGAGAGAGAGAGAGAGAGAG
>JAQNCB010000009.1:18757211-18774716 GCA_030068295.1 Euristhmus nudiceps | reverse complement strand
GGGTGTGTTTGTGTGGGTGTGTTTGTGTGGGTGTGTTTGTGTGGGTGTGTTTGTGTGGGTGTGTTTGTGTGGGTGTGTTTGTGTGGGTGTGTTTGTGTGGGTGTGGGTGTTTGTGTGGGTGTTTGTGTGGGTGTGTGGGTGTGTGTGTTTGTGTGGGTGTTGGTGTGGGTGTTGGTGATTGCTCCTCCACCAGCAGTATGAAGGTCAGGCAGTTGGAATTGTAGTCGATCCCAAACGTGTTGTGTGGGGTTGAGGTCAGGGCTTTGGGAAAGCAACTCACATTCTCCCACTCCAACCTTGTTAAGGCATGTGATCTGGGAACTGACTGTGTGCACAGGGGGGACGGCCATGCTAGGTCAGGTTTGAGTCTCTGTTCCAGTGAAGGGGAATTGAAACCCAACAGCAGATGAAGACGTTCTGTACAGTCGTGTACTTTGGGAAGATGCTACATGTGGGTCTGATGGTCAAGTGTGTGTGTTTATATAACCTTGTGTGTGTGTGTGTGTGTGTGTGTGTGTGTGTGTGTGTAAGTATATATACACACACATACACTCACTGGCCACTTTATTAGGCACACCTCTCCAACATCATATGCATGTTATATGATCAGAAAAACGGTGGCGGAGGATGCGGGTCGGCCGGCAGGAGCTACCGCCCTGCTCCTCACACCTTTTGGTTTTATCTTCATCACCACTTGCTAAGCTAGCCAACCGGAGCCGTTATTTTGTCTGCAGTATTGACTCCAAACATGGACTGAAGTTTGAGATCTTTACCGTTAATCTAAACATTAATGCTGTAAATGTGTCTCATCCATACTCAATGCTTTATTTTACTTTATAATACATACAGAATATTTCTGTATTTCAGGCCTGTCCCAGCTCACAGAAATGGGGCTGCAGGTGTTCCATGCTGGGACGACCCTGAAGGAAGGGGATGGGATTGTGTCCAGCGGTGGACGTGTGCTGACGGTCACAGCTGTATGTCCCGCTTTGGAGGCTGCCTTACGGAGAGCGAATGCCGGTGTGGCTGCGGTGAACTTCCCGAATGCAGTGTATCGGTGTGACATTGGCCACCGTGCCGTCGCTTTCCTCACCCGTCCCAGGTGTGTGCGAGGAGCCGACACTTCCACATCTGTAAAATTCTGATTTAGGATAAACACTGTACAGAGGCTTCTAACCTGTTGCTCTTTACACGACACGGTCTTCCTTTTGAGCTATAAGAGTCAACAGACTAAACTACAGTTGTCCTGCTATAGCATTGTGCTGGGCTGGTGAGGGTCGTGTTCAGGGATAGAGATGTCCTCACTGAAACACTGAAACGGAAGGCTGCTGATTTTCTCAAAACATCCTCATTTAAAGTGTTCGGCTCAGAAGCTTGTACATCGTGTTTTGATCGGATGTTTTGATTTATTTGATCACATGAAGGTGAAAGACTGTTTTCCAGCACTTCTTGTCCTGAGTAACAGGATTAATGGAAATGTTTGGAGATCATGAGACCGGTCTTGTATTGCTATGGACTCTAATCCTGTACATGTACCTTCTCTTTGTACTTTGTAATAAAGCTCATCATTCCTTTGCAAGTACTCTGGTTCTTTAACCCATGCTCGTTTTCCTGAATGCTTAAACAAATCAGTGAAAAACAGTTCCAAACCCCCCCCCGAAACGCTGCATTGACTTTGTCTCCATCCCTCAGAGGACTGACTTATAAGGACAGTGGAGTGGACATCGCAGCAGGGAACAAGCTGGTGGATATGATCAAACCTCTAGCCAAAGCCACGTCTCGCTCAGGTACTGAACCTTCGTGATGGAGAGAGAGATGGATAGATATAAATCAATATGGATAGAAATGGAGACGGGTATAGACAGGGAGATGGTTTGAAATGGAGATGGAGTCGATAGATCTAGATAGAGATGGATTGATATACAGTACAGAGATATAAAATTTGTAGA
This sequence comes from Euristhmus nudiceps, assembly GCA_030068295.1. Lineage (NCBI taxonomy): Eukaryota > Metazoa > Chordata > Actinopteri > Siluriformes > Plotosidae > Euristhmus > Euristhmus nudiceps. Next base: position 18,772,767 of record JAQNCB010000009.1, on the reverse strand, counting down.
AATATATAAGTGGATATAAAGATAGAAGCTATGGATATAGAGAGAGATGGATGGATAGACGTATAAATAGATATAAATAAGATGTAAGTAAAATATAAATAATATAAAATACATGTGTGTAATTGAACATAGATGTAAATAAAGTGTAAGAAATGTCGTGACTTCCACCTTTTCTGCCACACGAATTCTGTTATTTCAGAGCCGAGTCCCAAACCGGAGTCAGTAGTGACCTTGCCGCCTCCCCATAACTTTTTCCCTATTTAATCGTGAAAGATTTACGCGAAAGGCAGCAAGGTCACTAGTGATTCGGGTTTGGGACGCGGCCTCTGAAATCTCGCAAGCCGATTGGTCGAGACTAATTTCCCAGTATTAGAAGAGGCTGGGATGAGAATCAGCACTCGGAGTTGGAGTCAGAGTTAAGCCGAGAACTGAATCCAAGTCAGTAGCGCCACCGTGTGGCATTTTCCTGAACTTTATTTTTATTTTTTGATGAAAATTAAAAAAAAAAAAAAATCCGTGATGCACTAAAGCCACAGTACCTGAAGCGTGATATAGCGAGGGATGAATAGATATAGACAGATGGATGGAGATGTAGAGAGCTGGATACATATAGATGGATATACAGCGATAAATGTGTAGAAATATATAGATGGATGGTTAGATATGATTAAATACAGATATAGCTAGATTAGAGATGGATGAATTGATAGATAGACAGACAGGTGGATACTGAATAAGTAAATAGTGGTCAACAATACCGATGTTGAATATTTGATCACATTTTTTCCAGTTAAATGTATTTACAGTAAAGCTGTAGGTTCAAAGATCTTCAGATTCTGAGGAATTAACTGAATTTTAGATAAGAAATGTAAATTATGAATCAGCAGTGCTCGGCTTTACAGAATGGTACTTTTTTTTTTTTTTTTTTTTAATTATTTTTTTTAATATATACCTTTCCCCTGAATTTTATAATGATTGGAGTTGTATAAAATAAAATGGTATTGGTTGATATTGTTTTCCTTCCTATCTTCATGTGCAAGAAGATGAAGATGACCATAATACACTGTGTTTTGAAGAAAAACCCTAAACAGCCTATCACAGCCATTATAAGAGACTGACATTGATGAGTCATGCGTAGTATGAAAAAGGACATGAAATAATAATGCCTTGACTTCAGCTTTAAGTTCAGGTTTTGGTGTTTGCTGATGCTATAAACACTTTGACTGGTGTAAGTTGTTTCACCCCACCCCTCCCCGGATCTGTGTTTTATCTGATTCAGGGTGCAATGCTGAGCTTGGAGGCTTCGCTGGGCTGTTTGACCTCAAAGCTGCCGGATTTGTTAACCCCATACTTGTAGCTGGAACCGATGGAGTTGGCACCAAACTTAAGGTAGAGCAGATTTCCTTCATCCAGCTCTTCTGAAGTACAGCAGAGCGTAATGGCACACGCATTCTTTTCTTGTGCACATCCATGAAGATCGCACAGGCGTGTAACGTCCACGACACCCTTGGGCAGGACCTGGTAGCCATGTGTGTGAATGATGTTTTGGCTCAGGGAGCGGAGCCGCTCTTCTTCTTGGATTACTTCTCTTGCGGTCAGCTGGATGTGGGAGTGGCTTCGTCTTTGATTCGTGGGATTGCAGAGGCTTGTAAAATGGCGGGTTGTGCCCTACTGGGTGAGTGCTGCTGCTGTTATTGTTGTGCAATGCATAGCTTTAATAACATGTAAAATAATTACCGTATCGGCTGGTGTGCCCTGATCAGAACAAAGCTCAAAAACCGTGGTTCCACATCTTTCTCATTTTTGACTCGTGAGAAAATGCCTGTTTTACATACGAAGAAATAACGAAAAAAAAACCTTCTCTTTAACTTATTGTTTAGTTGGTATGGAGCACCTGAGTGCACACTGTTTCCTCCAGAATCAATTAAATATTCTGACTAACGATTATTCAGAAAACGTCAGGGAAACTTAACAAAATAGTGTTTCACACTCATTTAATTACCAAACCGCTTAATTCTATTTTTGGGGGATGGGGGGGTCTCAGCTGACATGGGCTGAAGGTGCGATACGCCCTCAACAGCATCGCAGGGCAACATGCACACAACCATTTACCGTCGCATCCACACCTAGGGACAATTTGGAACGAGCAGTTAGCACAATGCACGTGCCTTTGGACTGTGGGTGGAAACCGGAGTACCCGGAGGAAACCCATGGAAACTCCTCACGGAAATGCCCGAACCCGGGATTCAAACCCAGGACTTTCTTGTTGTGGGGCAGGTGTGCTAACCACTACACCAATATGCCACCTTAAGAAGAAGGGAAAAAACCGAGACTATACTGATGACGTTTAGCTTCTCCGTCTCCAGAGGAGGAGTGAAGATATCCAGAAGTAACCTGGTTATTTATGAGTGTATCTGAGCTGCTCGACAGTGTATGTTGTTGTTTTCAGGGGGTGAGACCGCAGAGATGCCAGGAGTATACCGTGCGGGAGAGTACGACCTGGCTGGGTTCTGTGTTGGTGCCGTGGAACGTGACTTCCTTCTCCCCAGATTGGGAGACATCCAGGAAGGAGATGTGCTAATTGGAATCGCTTCCTCTGGTTTGCACAGCAATGGCTTTAGTCTAGTGCGGAAGATCCTGGAGCGAGCCGGACTTGAGTATAGCTCTCCAGCTTCATTCGGACGAGCGGGACAAACTGTGGGTGAGTTTGAGTAGCGGTGATGTTGGCGTGCTTGCTTGCTCGCAGATAATGTTTATGGTCCTGCAATTTATTTTGGGGTGTCTGGCTTTTCATCTCAAATGTTAACGATGTATAATATAATTATAGGGTCAATCGATAAATTCAAAGATAACACGGTTATAAAGTACCGCGTGAAGCACTGTGGGAGCCCTCGGCTTTAATAATAAAACCAGCTTAAACCAGCTACTAGGGTACTTGCATTGTAGGTACAACACAACATTAAACAACTTGTGTTCTCTAGGCAAAAAAAAAGAGAAAAAAAACCCCTTTGTTTCCGGTCACCCGACCGACTCCCTTTTTTTCCCCGCCGACTCGAGTTTTTTCATGTGTTTTTGTAACCCAGTGGTTAGTTATTCCGTGTCAATAGGTACACTGTACAGTCTTACTTTATATTTAAAGAAACTTTAGGGAATATAAGTGACTTTTATACTTTATTATGGGCTGGAGAGAACTAATAAAAAAACTTTTTAATTTGATCAAATCTAAAGTTGTATTATTGTAGGAGTTACATAACCTTTTATAAAAAGTTATAAGTAGTGGTGAAGTACTGGAACTTGTGCAATGTTTATTTGGGTTTAATCTGTTTATTCTTTCCCACACAATAACCAATCAGCTTTCTAAATTAAATTAAACTCGTATTTAGTGACCCAGAGGCAAAGAATAAATGCTGATGAAGCTATTTCCATATGATGCCGCAGCTATAATTAGCTTTGTACTTTTAATTTATTGGTCAATGTTTGTCTTTTTTTTTTTTTTTTTTTTTTTTTTTTTAAGGTGAAGCACTGCTCACGCCAACTAAAATTTATAGCCAACTTCTCCAGCCAATCCTGTGCAGCGGCGCTGTGAAGGCCTACGCCCACATCACTGGAGGCGGGCTCTTGGAGAACATTCCTAGAGTTTTGCCTAAAGAGCTGGCTGTAGACATGGGTAGGTGTCTATAGGTGTCAGCACTTTCTCCAGAGATGTAGATAAACATGCACAGCTGTGCGATGGGGGAAATTTAAGATTATTAGGTCAGGCGTCTTTTTAAGGTCGGCATGTAAGGAATTACCGTATTTTCCGGACTATAAGTTGCACTTTTTTTTCATAGTTTGGCCGGGGGGGGGTGACTTGTATGTTAAATTATCTGTATCTCGGGTGAGTTCAGTCATTCGAGGAACCCCTCCCTGGACTTCTTCCAACGGACTCTGTCCTTTGCGATGGTTGTCCATGTTGTCTCTCTGCTTTGAGTGAGGTCATCGTGCCATCTTGCTAACACATATAATTTTATTTTTTTTTACACTGGCAACCACATTTCACATGTTGATTATTTTTAACACCTGGCAACACATGAAGCGTTTAGTGTTGTTGAGAAACCTGACCCAGATTTCCAATGATCCGGGAAGACAGCGCATTTATTGTGAACGTTTTAAGTGGGAATATTAAACACGCGGGATTAAAAATATTAACAGGATTAAAAACAGAGGATTTCAATGGCTGAAAAGCCACTTGGATTTTCACTGAGAGCAGATCACAGAGAACTTTCTCTCCATCGGCATCTGAGACAGGTAAATAACAGAGGCTTAATGCTAATGCTAAGCTAAATGACTCCTCAAGCAAGACATAAAGGATATCATAAACCGTAGATTGAAATGAAGAGTCTGTTTTAACATGTTTGAGCCGATAGTCTAATGTTTCAGTGGAACTATGTGTTCTTCTGTGTAAAGGTGATACTGCACCTTTTGTTTTTACTCCCCTCTCTGTGTTAGGCGCAGAGTAGGCAGAGACGCACTGTGAGCGTTTCATACACCAACATTTTCGTTACACCTCGTCTCATGTTTTAGTTGCCAAAGATCCATTTTTAGTGTGTCATCATCACGTTGTCGTCATCCAAAAAAAGGTGCGTTAACAAAAATCATTTGAACAACACTGCCCCCAAAATGCGACCTATACTCCAGTGCGACTTGTATCTGGGTTTTTTTTTCTTTATTATGCCATTTTTGGATGATTCGACTTGTACTCCGGAGCGACGTATAGTCCGGAAAATAGAGTATTTGAAGTTCTAGTGGTTTTCAAGGTTCGGTCCTGAGAGTTACTGAGCTGCATGTTTTAGTATTTTCCCCCACATGTTGTGTAATAATAATTATTATTCACCAAGCTCTTCCTGAGTTAAGGTGTAACTGCTGTATTGTAATAACTGTAAAACTGTTACAAATCATCTTGTGTGAAGCCTTTGGTGACTTTGTGTGCAGATAAAGACGATGATGCTACATTTGGATGCTACATTCTGAGCCATTTCAACCAGTCTCACGCTAAAAGTAGATGCCATAAGTCTGTAATCTTGTCTATGGGCATAGTTAAGGTCTTCAGGTTTTTAGGCGGCGAATAAAACTTATCCAGTGATGCTTCGGGATTTTTTTTTTAATGAAAACAAAAATGAATGTGACGGCTACAAGAAAAAATGACAGTTTCATCAAACTTTATTTTAAAATGATCTGAAAGCTAACAGCGATACCTGATTTGTGAAGTTGAGGTATATAGCGTGGTATATCCGCTTACTGAGATACAAACTGTATTTGTGTTCTGCTTCGACTTTTCAGAATCTGGAACTGAAAATAATTTTTGGCATTTCATTTCATGGAATTGAACCTAAACTTGGTTCTTTTTGTGCTGTTTTGTTTTTAGATGCCATGCATTGGCAGATTCCTCCCATATTTTCCTGGCTCCAAAAGGAAGGTGCCCTCTCTGAAGATGAAATGACTCGTACTTTTAACTGTGGTCTCGGCGCAGTGTTGGTTGTGGGCAAACAGGATGCTCAGAGGGTCCTAAGACAAGTGCAGGCTCAAGAGAACGCTTGGATTGTGGGCTCACTCACACACAAACTGCCTGGTGAGCTTCACATTGCATAAGAAATGGCTGTTTGATATTTAAAATATATGATTGGTATTAGATTACAGTCTGTAGCCCAGATACAGGTAAGAGATGCAGTAAGTTTCTTTCATGGAATCGCATTAACATGTTATATTAATAATGCATGCAGAATTTATTATTTGAAGTGATGTGTTTTGTTTATTTATTTGCAGTTGTGTAGCCATTTTCTAAAAAGCTGTGCAAAATTTGCCACCCCACCAAGAATTAACTTGATTTTGTTAAAAACAGTAATGCATTAAACATTATAACAGTAGGGAGTGGTGCAAGTAACAAACCATTAAATTTTTTTTAATTGAACCTTGCATGGGGGGAAATCCATCAAAGTCAATAAGTACAAATAATGTGTGCATGAATGTTCATCATGTCAGGTTATAGTGAAACCCGCAACCTTGCAGGATTTTTCAGGTAAATCAATGCACCCATCACCATATTCCATTTGGATTTTTCTCCCCAATTTATTCGTATCCAATTCCCACCCATCAGGTGTTGCCTTCCCTATCACATGACCACCACCGACCAGGGAGGGGCGAAAGCATGCATACGCCCCCTCCGTGACACGCAAAGCTAGCCACCTGCCTCTTTTGAACTGTGGCGCCATGCACATTTGGGGGCGGTCTAACGCACTCGGAAGGAAAACGCTATCCGCCCCCTCGTATGAATGAGCTCACAGACGCCCATGATTGGCTCGCGACTGCTGTGAGTGACAGGGAAGTGAGCGTATGCTGTTTGTTTGGCGGTGGTACCCTGCACTCTGAGTGCTTCACCAGTTAGTAATGTTTGTTTTTTTTTTTTTTTTTTTTTTTCCCAAGACTGTTACTGGTACATAAATCTTCATGTTGGGAGACACAAGTTCTTGGTAATAGAATGTTATACTGGAATATTTAGGGATGAAAAGATGATTACAGTACACAAAATGATGTGCATGTACCTTTTTTTTATCATCATACAGACTCTCGTCATTAATTTGGTTTCATTGTTGTGTGCATGCCCAATAGGTGCTGAAGCGGTGGTGATTAGAAACCTGGAGCACAGTCTGAAAGCAGGGCCCAAACTGTGTTCTGACTCCAGTGTAGCCCAGAATGCCACAAGTCCAATCAATTCCAGCTCTCGCAGGAGGACCAAAGTAGGCGTGCTTATCTCAGGGACAGGTGAGCGTGTATGAACACTTGGATTTATTTTAGGATGAGGCTGAGATCCTGTTTCTGTGAGTGAGTTCCAGCTCACGATAAGCGTTACAGCTAACGCAAATTTTGCGTTGAATGAGTTAAAGGAGTGAAGCCCTGTAGCTCCTCCTTCAGCTGTGTGTAAATCTAATTTATTTATGCATGTGTGGCATTTCAGTGTCGCTCAGTGTTTAAAGAAAAGCATCATGGACCTTTTTCTTCCTTCTGTGAAACTGTGCTGGATTTTTTCTGCGTGTGTTGCTAGGCACCAATCTGCAGGCTCTCATGGAGCAGACCAAGAAGCCATCAAGTTGTGCTGAGATTGTGGTGGTGATCTCAAACCGACCGGGAGTGCTGGGTTTGAAGAGAGCCTCACTGTCAGGCATTCAGACGCGGGTACGTCGAGTTTATGATTTCAGCATTCGGCTGATCAGTTTAAGAATTGAGAATCGGACGCGTGCAAACGGGGCGGCGCGGCCTTTAGCGCGTCCCCTCACAGCACAGTCCTGGGTGTGATTCCTGGGCTCGGGCGTGTCTGTGAGGGGCAGCCTCTCTGTGCCTGCGTGGGTTTTCTCCGGGTACTCCGGTTTCCTCTGATACTTCAAAAATGTGCATCGTAGGTGGAGCTTGTCATCAGTATGTCCGTCAGTCCGGCTGTAATCGGGGCAGATTCTCAGTCAGAACTCTGAAACCATTTCTTCATCAGCCTCGGCGGTTGCTTCTACTCAGCAGCGTCGTTTTACCTTTTTGATATTTTTGGATTCCTGTAATTCGTATGTTCTGACATGTGGAGGTTCAGCGGGAAACGGAACCTGATGGTGAATCCTGTTGAAATGTTTTCTGCTTGTCCAGGTGGTGGACCATAAACTGTACGGCAGTCGTGCAGAATTTGACAGCACTATCGACCATGTTCTGGAGGAGTTTGGAGTGGAGCTGGTGTGTCTTGCTGGCTTCATGAGAATTCTCACCGGGCCCTTCGTCAGAAAGTGGAATGGTATGGAACCAAGCTCATCATACACTTGCTTTTGTATTGGCCGGTACCTGTGCTTGATTTAAATGTTAAGGGGACACTGATGGTTATCAAAGTGTTCATGCCACTGAGCAGTGTGACCAGCTCTTCTGTATTTGTTCAAAGTACCGTATTTTCCGGCCGATACGTCGCACTGGAGTCGAATCATCCAAAAAAACCATCTATAAGTCGCACTAGAGTATAGGTTGCATTTTGGGGGCAGTGTTGTTTAAATGATTTTGGTAACGCACCTTTTTTGTACGATGACATGATGATGACGCACTAAAAATGGATCGTTGGCGACTGAGACGAGACGAGGCGTAACGAAAATGTTGGTGTATGAGACACTCACAGTGCATACAAGATCTCTGCGCGTAACACCGAGTGGGGAGGAAAAACAAAAGGTGCAGCCTCACCTTTACACACAGGAACATACAGTTCCACTGAAAGATTAGACTGTCGGCTCAAACATGTTAAACCAGACTCTTCATTTCAATCTACGGTATATTCTTTGCCCTATATCTTGCGTGAGGAGTCATTTAGCTTTGATCCACAGCCTCTGTTATGTATTTATCTGTCTCAGATGGCAAATGAGAGCAAGAGTCACTGCGATGTCCTCTCAATCTGTTCACACTCTGCAGAGTCACTGCCTCTCTCGTGTTTAATACTCCTATTTAAAACATTCACAATAAATGCACTGTTTTTCTGGATCACTTTTATTTTGATAGTTATATTTTACTTGGCAGACACCCGTATCCAGAGTGACTTGCATTATTATTATTTATTTTTTTAACAACTGGGCATTGAGAGTTAGGGGCCTTGCTCAAGGGCCCAACAGTTGCCACTTGATGATGATTCTTGGGTTTAAACCCATGACCTTCAGATCAGTAATCTGTTCCCTGAACCACCACTGCCCTGGTGATGACGCCACCGTACCTGGTGGTTCTGGCCATCTTCCCTTCATTTATGAACTCTGTAATGGTGTATTTGGAAGACGCACACACTCGTAACAACTATTTTCTGTGTTGTAGGCAAACTGCTGAACATCCACCCATCACTGCTGCCTTCCTTCAAAGGTGTCAACGCACAAAAGCAAGCGCTGCTGGCAGGGGTTCGGATAAGCGGTTGCAGTGTGCACTTCGTGGCTGTAAGTCGGCTTCTTCTAACACATGGTGACCCTAGGAATAAAAAAAATCTCGGCAAGACAGCAAAGGAAATGAATTGTTGGGAGTCCTGATCCAATTTCATCTTGTATTTTGTAACACTAACAGGAGGAGGTGGATGCAGGAGCCATCGTCGTACAAGAAGCCGTCTCCATTCTAGCAAACGACACCGAGGAAAGTCTGTCCGAGCGCATCCGGGAAGCGGAGCATCGCGCCTTTCCCGCCGCTTTAGAACTTGTAGCGAGCGGAGCAGTGAAGCTCGGCGAAGACGGGCGCGTCGTCTGGAATCAGTCGGCATAGGTTTGGGGCTTGGATCAGACCCTCACTTTCGAGCTCATGAGGAAGCATGTGGACTCGGGTTCGGTGTTGCTCTGTCCAGGCTTTCTGAATTCGCCTCCGTTTCACCGAGTCACCGATCGTTTGTGTTGTAAAACCTCCTCAGTAGTTTGAGAGTAAGTGATACATTGCCATCCTGAATCCAGACGCCAGTATATTAGGAACTTGGCTGCTAGTGTGCGTCCACCCCCCCCACCATGTTGAGCAAAATGACCATCCCACAGCCGCATGACAAACTCGTACACGTGTTAGTTTCTCATAAATGAAAATGGATGTTTATGGCTGTTGATAAACTGTAGCACTGTTGTTCGTATGTAAACGCTGGTAGAGTGACCCTGTGCGGTACTGAACCCATTCCCTCTTGGCAGCCTGATCTTGTACTATGTTTAGTGGAAATTCCAAATAATCTGTCCATGTGTAACACCGAGGTTTGAATTTTGATCAGAAACAATTTCAGAACACGACTGGAGTAGCGCTGTAGTTAGCAGTACTTTGCAGAATGAAAAGTTATTTCTGTTGGACCAAAATCTGTTATTAAACAACCCGAGTATTCGGTAAAAGATGTGACGAGTCACCTTCCTGTGTAAATGTTCGTGTTATGGTTGGTTTGGTTTTTTTTTTTAATACTAGAGCTCCCACGTTATCATTCACTCATTTTCTAAACGGTTTAATCCTAACTAGGGTCGCGATGAGGATGGTGCCCATCTCGGACGACTCGGGGCAGGGTACACTCTGGACAGCTCGCCAGGCCGTCCCAGGGCCGACACAAACACTCACGCCTTGGGGCGATCTGGGACGGCGGCAGGAATCCACAGTACCCTGAGAGCATGCAGACTGCACCCTGAAAGGTACAGGCTGGGAATTGGACTCGGTCCTTGCGGTGAAGAGACCCCTGAGAGGTCAGCACAGTGACGCCAGACCTGGACAGCTGCTTTTGGTTTTCATGAGAGCACAGGGAAGTTTTCTTTAATGATTTTTACTGCCAATCAAATCACTTCTGAAAGCAGAGAGGCCTTCAGTCGGCAGGTTGGGCATCCATGACTTCAGTGATGTCACGCCTGCTGAAGCGGAGGATGGACAGCTTTTCTCTCCCCGCCTGACGAGACAGACGCACGTCTCCTCTCAACCCAAACTCACCCAGCAGAGACACGATCTCCTCTAGACAAAAGAAAAAAGAGACAGAAGTTCAAACGATTCTGCAATTTGAAGTAACCTGCTCCGTGCTGTAAGGTTTATTATTTGAAATCCTCAGGAATAACTTGTACTGAATAGAATGAAAAGAGATGCATGAATACACACAACTCAGACATTTCTGCACAGATCTCTTACCAGCGTGAATTAAAATGTCATGAAGCGGCAGTGCTGTGACTGCAGACGGATAAAAACTGTTCTTGAGTCTTTGTCCTTGTTTTAATCATTCTGTATCGTCTCCCTGACGGAAGCAGTTCAGAGTGAATGACCACGATAAACGTCCTTCTTTAGGCACCGAGATCCACGCGGCTCCTCCAGGGTGGGGAGAGGGCAGCCGCCGACCCTCTGGTGAGCTTTACTCTGGGCCGCTGTGCAGCTCTTGTACCACCCGTATGTACAGTACGCCATGATGCTCTCAGTGGAGCGCCGATAAAAGGACACCAGCAGGCTCTGGGAGATGATGTTTTTCCTGGGACCCCTCAGGAAGTGCAGCCTCTGCTGGGCCTTTCTTGGCAGCTCCGAGGTGTTCAGGCCCTCCTCAGAACGGACTGCCAGAAAGCGGAAGTCCACCACGCTCTCTTCAATCAGTCATCAGTCCCGGTTGATGTACAGCGGAAGAATGTCGGTTTTCTTTTCCTGAAGGTGATGATGACCACCTTTGTTTTGGAGGTGTTGGGGAGCAGATTGTTCAGCACACTGTCAGCCTCTCTGTTGGCGAATCAAGGTCTATTACGCTCTGTTAAGGTTTGTCAAGCTCAGGTGTACTCTTCCACGCTTCCCACATTTTATCACAAGTGGAGTCAACTTATAAGACAGTGGAATAATCCTAGCAACATCTGACAGTCAAAAATGTTTCCATGATTAGCGCGATCATCATGATTGTGAGGGAACGTGGTGTATTCATTACGATATGATCCCACCCCCCACGCTCATCACGATTCACTCAAATTGTGGAGATCGTGAGCATCATGCCCCAGTGTAAACCCAGGGTAATGAAACTGAATCCCAAAAAGAAGTGCTCATACACTAATGCTCAGACTCGCACAGAATAAAATATACGCAATCTAACCCAGGTAGGCAGACAGATTTTCGCTCAGCAAAATACCACCAAACATGAACGGGAACATGGAAGACAAACTCCTTAAACAGACAATTAAGCCAACCAGACAGGTGATACAAATGAAAGTGGAACTCAGCGAGCGAAAGGTAGCGCTCAGGATTGACCTTTCCTTTTTTCACTTCAGACTGTAGTTGGGAAATGCAGGGGAAATTTATTTCTTCCAGGGCTGAACTGTGCTACTGTTATAACACCAACCAACTATCAATAAAGATACCTATTGGGAGCGCCACCTTGAGGCAGTGCCTAAATCTGTGTGTTAGATTATCAGATTGAGTTTTTCTGGAGTTGTGTCCAGTGTGGGTGTGGTTATTAATAGTCAATTCACTGCCGAAAATAAAAGCCAATTAGCGCAATGGAACCTTCAGGATGTGGGAACACGATCAGTTTCTCTGATTGTAGGACAACTGAGTGTGATGGTACAGATTTTCCTGTTATGGCCATTAGTCACATCTGTTGCATTCAACTAAAGGCAGGTTCTCCTACCTGGATTGTTATCCGACACTGTTACGAGGTAGAACAGGCCCTGCTTGGATAATAACTGTGCAACTGTGGGGAAGAATCTGTCCATCACCTCCCTGCCATTCTGTCCTCCTGCCCAGGATGCCTCAATGCCATGACTTCCCACCTGCACAGGAAAGATCCGCACCGTTAGACCAAATGGAACAGTACAGCTCACGCTTGCTAATCTGTTGTCATGAAAGACCCTCTGCCCTGCAAATTTTAGGGTCTTTGTTCCTCACACACTGAATTTAACCAACTAACGGCTCTTCATGACTAGGAGTGAGTGTGATGGAGCAGAGGAGGTCCTCCAGGACCACAGGGGAGGGAAACACAGCATACACAACAAACTTTATACACACACACACACACTCACTCTCAGCTGTGTTTGAGCTTTCTCAGAATGCTTACATAAATTAAAAAGCTTTTCATATTAAAAGTCATTTACAACAAAAACAAAGAGCATGTCTGTCTGTCCAAGTGAAGAGGGAGCTGAGCCGGAAGGTAAAGTCAATCTACGTTCCAACGGACGCCTACGGTGACGAGCTTTGGGCGGTTCCCAAAAGAACAAGATCGCAGATCCGGGTGGCTGAAATGGGCTTCCTTTGCAGGGTGGCGGGGCTCTCCCTTAGAGAGAGGATGAGAAGTTCAGCCATCCAGGAGGAGCTCGGAGTAGAACCGTTCAGAGGAGCCGGCCGAGGTGGCGCGGGCATCTAATGCAATGCCCCCTGAACACCTCCCCGGAGTGGTGTTTCAGGCACGTCCGCCCGGAAACAGAGCCCAGAACATACTGCAAGGACTCCTGGCTGGTCTGGGAACGCTTCAGTGTCCCGCAGGAAGGGCTGGAGGAAGCGGCTTGCGAGAGGGACGTCTAGACCTCACTGCTACGGCTGCTCCCCCGCAGGCCGCCCCCAGACCAAGCAGAGGAAGATGACTGACTGACTGAATGAAAAGTATGTAGCCTAACATCAATATGATACTAATCACATCATGGCTCGCTGTTCACCTGAAATAGATCGGATCGAACTAGTGCATGGATGATGAATTACATTTCATAGTAATGGTTGATACAAAGAATATTGAATAATGATTATCGTACTTTGAAAGCTCTCACGGGCCACAACAAACGAGTTGGAGGCTCGGAATTGGTTTAGTGATTTTTCATGATATTATTATTATTATTATTATATTTTTTTTTAGAAATATCTGAACCTAGGTGGCCAATATCATTTGATAATTTGATATGGAATTACTCTGCAGAGAAATCTTTAATTTGTGACTTTATAGTTTACTGTTTTGAGGAGGAAAATAAGTATCGTTTTTAGCAGGCTGCTAACAAAAGGAATTCATGTTTTCACCCTCACTTTGGGCCAAATTCTTTTTTTTTTTTTTTTTTTAAGAACTTCCAAGGTCAACACCCCAAGTTTGACAGAAATCATATGCAGCAGAAGAGATTTATAGATTAAGTAACAAAGCTCAGCAGACACCAAAATTCATCTCCACTATTTTAGAAACAGTAAGCACTTTAGCATGATGCTGTCATACCTCCTCAGATGGAGTAACCACGTAGGGAGGGTTGAAAAGAAGAATATCCACCATTCCATTCAGTCTGGGCGACAGACAACCAGCCTGAGGAACAAAAACAACATCGTGCAGCCACATCAGTCTTAATCTGAAAACGAGCAGATTTATCATCCGCAACGCTGCGTTTAGATACGGCGGCATGGAGGCAGAGTGATGCACCTCCACCTCACAGCAAGAAGCTCCTGGGTTCGACTCCCGGATGCAGAGGTTGCATGCTCTCCCTGTGACTGCGTGAGTTTCCTCCGACAGGCCAGACATGCACAGTAGACTAACTGGCTGTTCTAGATTGCCCCTAGGTGTGTGTGTGTGAGGGTGTGTGTGTTGGCCCTGTGATGGTCTGGCGAGCTGTTAAGGGTGTGGCTGAGATAGGTTCCAGCCTTCTCGTGACCCTAATAGCATCAAGCCGTTCAGTAAATGACAGAATTCAGATATTTCTGTTCTAATCTCATCAAATTTAGTTCCCAATGTCACTATTGGAAATTGCGTTGATTAGTACATTACAGAGAACGTTAGCTATACGTTACTATTCAGCTTCAGCTATATATACATTCTGTACATCCCCTGATGGCATGAGTGTAAAATGAGGACTCGAATATTGAGCGAGTGGTTCAGGGAGCATGAGGAGTCATTTTTTAAATATGTATTGGCCCCCCAGAGTCCTGACCTTAACCCTATTGAAACGCTTTGGGATGTGCGGGTGAAGACTTTATGGAGTGGTTCAGTTTTTCCCTCATCGATTCAAGATGTTGGTGAGAAACGAACCCGACACCCGATGGAAATACAGGTTACGTTGCTTAAGGTTGTTGGAAGGATGGCGTGGAGTTTACATCAGGGAAGAAAAAGTGCATTGATGTTGATAACCTGCTCATTCAGTACATTCAGCTCATCAGCACCTTCATTTTATTGCCACATTAATGTTGCTGAGCCTCGACCGGACCAACCGGAGCAACAACGCCGTGGAGATTACACGCTGTGATCAAAGGCTCTCAGTGAAAATATTACAGTGTGTGATGTTTTTTGGGGGGCGGGCCGTGTGTATTGCGATAGTAATCAACATGACATGAAAAAACATTTAACTGGTCCAAGGGCAAGAAAGAGTGAAAAATATCTCACCAAGTCAGTTATAACTGGCTGCAGGTGAAGATTATTGCGGCGCGATGTCTCTGCTGTGCACTGGGCTGCGGCCGGGTTCAAGTCAGTACAGCTTCAACATGCACAGGATATCAAAACAAGGCAAGGTATCATGAAAATATGTCACTTTTACCCAAAACCACAGTCTGAGGTTTATATTCTGCTGTCGGCCTGCAGAGAAAACTCATCAAAACTCTGCCAGTGACGCACAAAGCACATTTATCAAGAACAATTTCTGTCCTCAAGATACCACCAGCAGAAAGGCAGAAGAAATACAATCAGAGGGAATGATGTTAGTTTCATGTTTAACTTTGGAATAACACATTACACAAGTGCAAAAGAAAGTAAAGTGCTAATATCAAATTAAATACAAATCACAATCCATCCACATCCTCACAGATAAAACGCTTCAGCTCCGGCGACCGATGCCAAAAAAGCAGAGACCACACCTGAACCACTGCCAACCTCAAGGCACACGGCGGGTCTGAAACGCACAGAAAATCACATCTGTTACCAAACGATCAGTTACATGTGGAGCAGGAACACGACTTCACACTGAAGTTACTGTTTAGTGCATCAAGAAGGCGTTAATATAACGACTTACAACCAACACAACCATCAAAACAACACAATTATGGGAGAGCATTTTACACTGAAACCAGTAACAAAAAAAAAAACAAAAAAAAAATAAACTTCACAATCACACACACA
>JAQNCB010000009.1:18735881-18747765 GCA_030068295.1 Euristhmus nudiceps | reverse complement strand
CTCCTCATGCAAGATATAAAGCATATCATAAACTGTAGAGTTTAAATTGAAATGAAGAGTCTGTTTTAACATGTTTGGGCCGGCAGTCTAATGTTTCAGTGGAACTATATGCTCCTGTGTGTAAAGGTGATACTGCACCTTTTGTTTTTCCTCCCCGCTCGGTGTAGAGTAGGCAGAGACGCACTGTGAGCTTCTCACACACCAACATTTTCGTTACGCCTCGTCTCGTCGCATCATGTTTTAGTCGCCAAAGATCTATTTTTAGTGCATCATCATCACGTTGTCGAAATCATTTAAACAACACTGCCCCCAAAATGCGACCTATACTCCAGTGCGACTTGTATATGTTTTTTTTTTTTATTATGCCACTTTTGGATGATTCGACTTACACTCTGGAGTGACGTATAGTCCGGAAAATACGGTATATACACTCACCGACCACTTATCCGTTTTCCTTTCGCAAGGAAAAGTGACAAGTTAGAGGCTTCTGCGCGGAAAGTTTCAGAAAAGTTTGAGACTTGCTGCCATACCATTACCGCCATATTCCGTAGAGTTTGCCATCATATGTATTTTATTCACATTTTGTTCATGGTAATAACATGTAAATAAAAAGCAAATGGTTTGAAAACCAAATGTGGACAAAATTCAAATAATTTATGACAGGAGATTCATTTTTATTTATAATTATTCACAAATCAGTTGCAAAAATTGTTGCGCGACTTTCGCGCTATATATACGCACACATGTATAAACCGCAAAATCTTTACTTACATGTGGAATCACAAAACATCTTGACGTGAATTTTAAAATTGTAATCCTGATTAATGCCACAGTGCCCTGCATGGCCAGGGTACACCCAGGACAGCTGCCCAGGCCAACACACACACAACCATTCACACTCTCACTTAGGGGCGATTTGGAACAGCTAATTAGCCTACTGAGGAAACCATACATGCAAACGCCACGTAGAAACGCTCAGACTGGGAATCAAACCCAGGTCTTCTTGCTGTGAGGAGAACGTGCGAACCACTACGCCATCATTCCTCCCTGATACAAAGTCTATTCAGCCTAAACAGTCTACTTTTCTACTTTTCTTTCAGCTTCTCCCATCAGGGGTCACCAGAGCGAATCATCTGTTTCCATCCATCCCCGTCCTCTGCATTCAGCCTAAACAGTAATTATTGTAATTGAGTGCATCACAAATCATAGTAAAGGGTTAATGCTGATTCAGTGATTGTAACCACTAAATGAATGATAGAGGACGTACAAAGCAAGTTTCACCCTGACCTATATATTGGCTGTTTGCTTGTCTGTGTTAGTTGTAGGCATGCCTGGACAGGCGTTCGTGTATTCGTCTGTGTCTGTGTACGTGCAGATTTGCACAAACTCACAAATTTAACTGAAAGGTCATGACAAGTATTTCAGCAGCCTCAAAAAAATTGCGAATTATAGATCTTTAGAAGGGCGAACCTCAAAAGAAAAAGGTCAGCTTGTCAAAATGGCAAGAAGCAAGTCAACCCATCCCTGCAAAGTGAAAAAAAAAAAAAACACCCGGGGAAGTTCATCCGTCATCCTTGAAGAGCACGCCGCCCTCTATATAAATCAGGTGCACGACAACATAATACATCGGTTTTCTCATAGAGCCAGAGATCTTCATCCTGTAAAGCAGTTTTCAGTAGAAGCTGCAAAATAACAAGATAAAGTTCAAACACAGGGGTCAGTATTCACAAAATGAACGCATGATTGAAAACGAATAAAATCATTTCCATGCAACGCGCTGCATTCATCACTGTACATGTGACTGGAGGCCGCAAATCTACAAATCTCACACCATGTACGCAGATTATTGAGTCAGTATGGACGTGCGTGTTGCTGCACGGTAAATCTGAGTCTGAGATTTAAAAATTATCATTACAAGCATGCACAGTGGCCCACACAAATATAAAAAGTTTGAAAAAAAAAAAAAACCTGGCAATTAATCACATTAAATATTGGACTGACTACAAGTAGTCAGTCAAAAATAAATAAATCACTCAATCATTCATTTATAGGACCACGTAATCCTATTAAGGTGGGGTAGCTTGCTAATCCATCGCAGGGGTAACACACACAACTGTTTATACACACTGACACCTAGGCATAGTTTGAAGCAGCCAATTAGCCCAAAGAGCATGTCTTTGAACTGTGGGAGGAAACTGGATTATCCAGAGGAAACCCACACAAGCACAGGGAGAACATGCGGAAGCCACCTCCACGGAAACGCCCCTCACTGTGGCCAGGACTTGAATCCAGTACATTCTTGCTCTGGAGTGAATGTGGTAATCAGAGTTCTACCCCACCAATGTGATTTTACATATATATATATATATATATATGGCCGGGGGGGCGACTTATACTCCAGTGACATATATGTGAAATTATTAACACATTATTATATAATTTTGTTATTTTCCACATGCGACCACATTTCACATGTTGATTATTTTTGCACTGACAACCGTAAGAGGGCGCTCTTGGGTTGTGAATTCAGTCTAAATTTGCTGGAGATGCTTTGCCAATAAGACAATTACAGCACCGGAAATTAAGTCAAAAGAGACCTTTATTGTGAAAAGTCTTAACAGGAAGCCTTTTAGTTCTTGTTGAGATGGCTTACCCAGATTTCCAATGATCCAGAAAGACAGTGCATTTATTGTGAACGTTTTAAATAGGAGTATAAAACATGAGAGAATGGCAGTGACTCTGCAGAGAGAGAACATTGCAGCTCTTCCATCGCCATCCGAACACAGATAAATAATAACAGAGGCTACAGATCAAAGCTAAATGACTCCTCATGAAAGATATAGGGCAAATAATATACCGTAGATTTAATCAATCATTTAGTAGATTGAAATGAAGAGTCTGTTTTAACATATTTTAACAGTCTAATGTTTCAGTGGAACTATATGTTCCTGTGTGTAAAGGTGAACCTGCACCTTTTGTTGTCTCCCTGCTCTGTGTTACGTGCAGAGTAGGTAGAGATGGCATAGACCTCCTGTGCATGACATCACGATTTTTCATCAGTACAGATCAGTTTTCCCCAATAATAGGATTAATCACAATTACTTTAACGTTTTTACTAAGTGAGTGGGGCAATTACTTTTTCACAGAGGTTCATGTAGGTTTGGATAGGATTGGATAGGATAGGAGAACAAATAGAATCACAACAGGAAAACTGCATTTTTTGAATACTTGGGTTCATGGGTAAAAAGTTACCGGTAAATGTGACAAAAGGTGCAAAAAAGTAAAAAATCTTTAAGGGGCAAAAACCTTTGTACAGCACTGCATATATATTATATGCAAAACAAAAGTACCTGATTCTCAAAAAATTATAAGTTTACAAATTGCAGTTATAATAACGTTCTCTCTCCTGGGAAGGCTGTCCACGACATTTTGGTGTGTGGCTGTGGGGATTTGAGATCATTCATCCATTCAAGCAGTAATAAAGTCAGGCGTTGATGTCACGCACATGCACCTGAGGCAGTTGGCATTGTAACGTACCGCAAACCTGTTCATTGGGGTTGAGCTCAGTGCTCTGCGAAAGCGACTCACTTTCTCACACTCCAGCCTTGGCAAGGCATGTGTTGATGGAGCTCGCTGTGTCCGCAGGGGACTATCATGCTAGAACAGGTTTGAACCTCTGAGTTCTGGAGAAGGGAAATTGTAACCCAACAACAGACGAGGACATTCTGCACAACTGTGTGTTTTTATCGTTGTGGCACCAATTTCAGGAAGAAGTAGCATATTGTTTATGGACACTTTACCATCAAACCTTTTTCTATCCAAGACAAACAACTTGCATGTTTTTTTTTTTCTTTTTCCCTCATTTTTTTCTTCCTAATTTAGTCGTACCCAATTCCCACCCATCAAGTATTGCCTTCCCTATCACATGACCACTGACCAAGGAGGGGCAAAAGTATGCACACGCCTCCTCTGTGACATGCAACGCTAGCTTCCCACCTCTTTTTGAACTGTGGAATCGTGTGCATTTGGGGACTATTTAGCACACTCGGAGGGAAAGCGGCGGAATGCCGATGATTGGCTAGCGATCGCTGTAAGTGACAGGGAAGTCAGTGCATGCCATCTCGCCCTCCCGTGCCAGCTGAAATAGTGCCAGACACAGCTAATTCATTCATTCATTCATTCATTCATTCATTCATTCACATTCATTACCCTATGCAAGTACGGTGAGATCATGTAAACATCACACAAAGATGCCCGAGTCCTGGAATCAAACCCAGAACCTTCTTGCTGTGAGGGGGACGTGCTAACCACTGCACCACTGTCCTGCCCACACAGCCGGTGTGGGGGATAATAAAAGGCTCCCTTAAATCCTTCACATTTGTCACAAAATGCAATTCTACAAATGCCGCCAGGGCACTTGGCATCCTGCCTGCTGACAAGTCAATTCTCTGAATGTTGCTATCTATTAATGCTAATTTTCCCACAAAAACCCACATTTGCAGTCATAACTAGCAGTTTGGTTGCATACCCGTCCATATTCCTGTCTCTTGGAATATCCTCGAAATCTTTGCAGCGACTGCGTGCTGTTTGTTGAGACAGTGAGACATCACATTCTAGTTACTCAAAGGATGAGAACGCCACCAGAGATGTGCGTGACTATAATCTAACAAACAAGTTTTTTTCTGCATCATGCATTCACATAATATTTCTTATTTTGAAAGAAGGCTAGCCGAGTGATATTAACTAGAGTCATTTGAGGCTTCAGTTGCTCCGATTGAGGCAAAGCATTGTTTTCGAGCAGTAGAAATATGTCATCAATTTACATTTCCAGATGGTGCAGATATAATATTCAGCCTCAGATTGTAAAGAAGTGGCCCAGAGAGCATCATGAATTGTTTTCACGCATAAATTGGTACCGCAGAGTCCTGAGCTAAACCCTATTGAGAAACTTAAGGATGTGCTGGAGAAGACACGGCTCACCCACCTCGACTGAAGACGCTGCTAAGAACCGAATACGACTCTGAGCTGAAGTAGGCGCTCTGACATTACATGCATTTATCTACATGATGCCACCGTGTTAATGATTAACTATACAAATAAAATTGATTGAAGTGAAGTAGGTCGGCATGGTAGTGTCGTGGTTAGCGCGGTCCGTCGGATCGGCGAAGCAAGGACTTACAAAAGAATATCCTTACTAATACAAATAAAGACAGTCTGTTAAGATTTTCTTTTTTTTATTAGATTTCTCCCCATTTATTCATATCCACTTCCCACCCATCAGATATTGCCTTCCCTGTCACAAACCACCACCGACCAGGAGGGCGAAGCATAAACACACCCCCTCTGTGACATGCGATACTAGCCACCCCCCTCGTTTCGACCAGTGGCGCCATGCGTATTTGGGAGTGGGCTAACACACACACACACACACACACACACACACACAAAGGGAAAGCAGCTTCGTACAATTGAGCTCACAGATGCCCGTGATTGGCTGCCAATTGCGGTGAGTGACAGGGAGTGACCTCCATCCCATGAGAGCTCGGCCAATTAGCTCCCATGGACTCCTGGCCACTAACATCAGTGCATTAAACCGGATTCGATCCTGCGATCTCTGGGTGAATAGTCGTGCACCTTGTCGATGCGCCCATCGGGAGCCCCTGTTAAGCTTTTCTGAGTGAACACACAGTATTTTGCAATGTTACTGTGACGTCATAATTTTGTTGCTTGCAGGAAATGCTACCTGAGCATTGTGACAGTGCTGAACCATAATGTTTATTAAAACTGTCACATGTATGTGATGTTTCTGCACAACGCTGTTTTGACATTTCGGAAATATCCAGACCCCCAGCACAGAGCCACCAAGCACGGGACGAGGACCATGCACACCTGTACTCAGGAGAGATGTTCATTCATTCATTCATTCATTCATTCATTTTCCAAACCACTTATTCCTAATTAGGAGTGCAGGGAGGCTGGCGCCCATCTCAGCCGACTCTGGGCAAAGGCAGAGTACACCCTGGACAGCTCGCCAGGCCATGGCAGGGCATTAACACGCTGACGGCTCTGCAGCTCCTCTTGACGAACATCAGCGATGGTTCCTTTACATCCCTCTCACCACAGACAGGGAGAGACACGGTCGGCCTCTGATAACCCAGTTAGCACCACTGGGGGGACGGGACAGCAGGGACAGCTGTTGACAGTGAAGCTTGAACCCCCAACCCTGGGATCAGCAATCCAGCAAAAACATTTCTCTTCTTGTGGCATAATGTAAAGGTACTGGTAACATGAGAAAACACCCCGTTATCATCATCATCTCCAAGCGGAAAAATGCACCTATTAAGGTTCGTTGCTAATGAACTCTGTCTTATTGGTGGTTACATTTATAAAGGAAACACTTCTTTTTTTTTTTTTACTTGGTAGCATAAGTTTCTCCTTCATGGTGAAGTAGCCTGTGTTTACCAGGGAAGTTTGTGGGAATGGCTCTGTCATTAGATGGAAGTCAGTTTCATTCTGGTCAAGTTTGGGCAAAGAGCTTACGAGAGAAAAGTTTAAAGGTTCCTGTTACTTAATGTTCACCACATTTGGATTAGTGCAGCCAACACACACACACACACACACACACACACACACACTCAAAATTAAAGCAAAAGGTGTGTACTACAGAGTTTTTTTTGAAGATTAGCACAACCCCTGGGCATGAAGCCAGTAATCTGCAGAGTCAGGGTATTCTTCAGTGACATGTTTTTGCGGTTTGTGGTCCTGCTGATTT
Source organism: Euristhmus nudiceps (assembly GCA_030068295.1). NCBI lineage: Eukaryota > Metazoa > Chordata > Actinopteri > Siluriformes > Plotosidae > Euristhmus > Euristhmus nudiceps. Next base: position 18,740,993 of record JAQNCB010000009.1, on the reverse strand, counting down.
TGGGGCTGGTCGCACCCTGGGGAAAACATGTGTGAGCCAAATGTGTTTCTAGTGAGCAACATTTAGAATCCCAACACGCAGGGCTGCTCTTAGTACTGCTGCGACTTTTCCAAGGCGTCTCAAGACGTGAGAGGAGCTGGAGTTTCCTTCATTTAGGAAAAAAGACAAAAGGCAGCGGTTAGTACATCTGTCTCACAGCAAAATGATCCTGGGTTCGAGTCCCGGGTTTGGCAAGGTTGTGGAGTTTGCATGTTCTCGCCGTGCTTGCTCGAGTTTCCTCTGGGAGCTCCGGTTTCCTCCTATAATCCAAAGACATGCACATGAAGATAACTAGCTGTTCTAAATTGGCCCTATGTTTTAATGTGAGTGTGAATGGTTACACCTGTTGGCCCTGTCATGGTCTTGCTAGATGTTTAGGGTGCACCCCATCTTGGCACAGTGGTGGCTGAGATAAGCATCCTAGTAGAATTAAGCTATTAGCTGGTTTTAATGCACAGCCATCCGTGGCTGGGAGTCCACGGGAGCTAATTGGCCGACCTTTCACAGGAGGGTGGGACAGCACTCCCGCGGTGTCACTCATGCGGATCGCCAGCCAATCATGGGCGTCTGTGAACTCATTGGTACGAGGGGGCGGACAGCGCTTTCCCTTAGAGTGTGTTAAATCGTCCCCAAATATGCATGGCACCACAGTTTGAAAAGAGCCTAGCATGGCATGGCACAGTGGGGCCGTGTGCACGCCTTCGTCCCTCCCTGGTCGGTGGTGGTCGTGTGATAGGGAAGGCAATACTTGATGGGTGGGGATTGGATACAAATAAATTAGGGAGAAAAATGAGAGAAACTCCAAAAAATTAAAAGCGCTATTAGCCAACCCTGGGCGCAGGCGGGGTGCACCCTGAACAGCTTGCAGGGCCATTACAGGGCTGACACACATACAACCATTCGCACTCACTTTCACACCTAGGAGCGATTTGGAAGAGCCGCGAGCGGATAAATTTATAACTCCCTGTCCTTGCATGGGTTTCCTCAGGGGTCCCTAGTTTCCTTCCATTAGGTGAAGTAGCTATTGAAAATTTCCCCTGGGTGTGAGTGTAAATGTTTGTATGTCCATGTTGGCCCTGCGATGTTCTAGCGAGCTGTTTGGGGTGTACCCTGCCTTTGTCTGGAGATGGCTGGACTGGGCTTCAGTGCAGTTGAGAAAATGACCTGAAATGACATCCAATACCCCGAATTACTGATTCCACCTGCCGAGTCTTACACACCACGCTGTATCCATATGAACAGACTCTGTAACCAAACTTCCTTGCAAAGCAATTCAGCGACCGTAGTCTGTTTTTGCGAACGTTTCCATCCGTAGTTGGTTTTTCTGGTTTAACCCTGGTTGGCCCTCTGGTCATGTCTTTGTCTCGGCCTGTAATATTCTGTGTGCCAATTGTATAAACTTTGCTTTCCTCATGATTCTGATATTTGGATTTGTTTATCTCAAGTGAAGAGATTATAACTGTACATGCATCCTGCTTTGTCTGAGCCTCTCTGCACTATATCTGAATATAAACTTGTAGTTTTTGTGTTTAAGTTGAGCTTGAAACATGAACTTTAAGAGTTAACTCTCACTCTCACTCTCTCTCTCTCTCTCTGTGTGTGTGTGTGTGTGTGTGTGTGTGAGTGTGAGTGCATTGCCTTAGCTGAACTGAAAGTCTTAATTTATAGAAATCTATTTATATTAAATGAAAAGGAGGCGATAGGAAGGAAGAAAACCAGGGTCACAGGAAAAATGGGTGACGCAGATGTTTTACAGGGTTTATGCAAATAAATTTGTAGAAGTATGCTAATACAGAGCACATGGCATACTTTCTTATTTTCTCTGTCAGGGTAATGAAGGTCATATGATCTCTGTTTGTGTGTGTGTGTACTGGGGTAAGTGTGTGTGTGTGTGTGCTGGCGTAAGTGTGAGTATGAGAGGGTGTGTGTGTTGGGGTTTAGTGTGTGTGTCCCCGAGTGTGAGTGTATGTACTGGGGGAAGTGTGAGTATGTGTGTGTGTGTGTGTGTCGGGGAGAGAGAGCGCGAGAGAGAGAGAGAGAGCTCTATCTACTATTAGGGTTTTTGCAGATCTATAGACCATCTGGACACCTGAACTTTCTCTGTTATATGAAGTTTGGTAAACAGTGCTTACTCGTGTGCATAGACTATGCCTCTACTTTTATTTATTATTTATGAGTACATTCTCTAAGACTCTCTTCTTCCTTCAGCTCCCAGAGTTGAAATGTTTAAAGGTCTGGCTTTCTTGAGCTTAAAATTCCTCCACTAAAACATCGAGCTTCGGTTACCTATAAAAAGAAGTTTATGCAGACACATGTACAACCCAAGTCTCGTAATAATGTGGAATATTTAATCACTAGCACGGGACTGTGAACTTGACTCAAGAGCAGGAGGGATACAAATCCACAAAATCCTTTTTTGAGTCTTCTCCAATATCATCAAGAAGACTATTTATCAGTATACTGTATGGGCATAATATTTTGACTTCAGTCTACTGGAAGAAAATAAATGAGGGAATCATTCCATTCAAAAGGTGTTATATATTTTAATCATTTTTTTCAGTGTCGTATGTCAGTAACTCATTCTGCATCCCAGATATTTTTCAGGAGCAATGAAATCTGCAGAATACTTTGGCAAATCCGAAGTAGACTACAGATTTGCTCTGGCTCAAGTACAAACATCATGGAGAAAAAAATGAAAATTGTTAAAAAAAAAAAACAATTAAACACCCAATTTCATCTAGTGCTTGTAGATAAAAGTCATACAGTGAGTATACAGTTGGGGGCAGCCATAGCCTCATGGTAAGAGAAGTGGCTTTTGGACCGAAAGTTCGCCGGTTCGAGTCCCAAACCAGCAGGAAAAATGTGTGTGGTCGTGGTTTAGTGAGCTCCACCTTCCCTTCCTCCACATTCATGGCTGAAATGCCTTTGAGCAAGACACCTAGCCCCCAACTGCTCACCTGGCACCAACAATGTGTGTGGCAGCCCACTGCTCCAAGAGTGTGTGTGTGTGTGTGCGCGCGCGCGCGCGCTCACTTTGGATGGATTAAATACAGAGGCAATAATTTCCCTTGTGGGATTAATACAGTGAATCAAAATCAAATAGACCAATCATCCCCTTCAAAATATTCACATTATGTTGCGTTGCAGCCTGAAATAAAGACGCTGAATATTCTTCCAGATGTATTTACTCAAAGCAACTTAAGGGTCAATTGAAAGTAGTAATAGAAAAAGTTCCCAAATAAATAATAAATCAGAATCACAGAGATGGTTAAAGGATCACTTTGTCTTAAAGATACTTGTAAACCCAGTCAGTAACCACCTTCTCCATTGCACACCAGGATAGCTGGCTTCCACATGTGGCCAGCTGTAATCATTATGATTAGTTTAGCATCTGATTTGTTCATTCACAAAGCAGTCCACTGCTTGGAGGTGTAACTAACAGCAAACAATCAATGATGGGAGGCAAGGTAATGTTAAAAGATCGCAGGAATAAAGCTGGGCACAGACACAAGTCAGGAGATGAACATAAAAAAAAACAATTACTTGGGCGCATAAGTAGGCACTCAGGCAGGCACATGGACAGACACAGATGACGATGACGATGACTGACTCTGGCAAGCTGACTAGTGAGCTTCCTGGCTGGCTCTGGTGAGCGGACTGGCGCGCTCATGAGCTCCAATGAGCTGAATGGAAATGGTGAGCTTGAGCAACCAACAGGACAGACACTGGATAATTAAAAGGATGCACTGTTCATCGGTTAATTAAGGATATTTTGTCAGTGTTCAGAACAGCCCCCCCCCCGGGACACCACTCTGAAGGCAGGACCTCTAGCGATCGGGGAGTGCTGAGAAAATCAGAACACTCATCAGAATTCCCTGTTTGTTGCGCAGTGAACAGGACCTCAGTCAACCAGGGAGCACAGATACAATCAGGACGACATTAGAATATCCCTGCGTCCCACACTGAGCCTGGGGGGTTTGGACGACTGGCAGTAGATGGAAGAGAGTGTGCTGAACCCATGAATGTTGAAGTAGCGCTGGAAAGCACACCCAGCTGTGAGTGTGGTGCCAAGGGCCACGGGGGGTTCTGTTCTCTAAGAGCAGTGGGCCAACTCAGTCCTGACCCGTCCAAGTTTAGTCCGAGGGTTACTCTGTTGCATCCAGTGTGGAATCCTGCTAACGAGCTAGACATACTGATAAGCACCAAGAAGCATTGTTAAGGACAGGTGTGATTGTAAAGATGCTTTAATAGCAAGGATTAAAAAGTACAGAGTCGGCTGGCAAACAAACAAAAAAATGAAGGCGAACAGACCAGCTGAATGGCATCAGTCACCTCGCAACACAATGAGCTAAACTTGGTTCTCGTGTCGTCTCACTCGATCTAATTCCTCCTCCTGAAGGGCCGCCAGCTGCGTGCGATTGCGCAGAAACTGCTGTGCACGAGGGCCGGTGCAGTTCACGGGAACCCGCGTACTCCAGGAGCTGCGCCGCCGCCGGGAAATGGAGGCAGACATGACAGACATGTAAATCAACGCATTCTGATTTTTTTTTTTTTTTTTAGAGTTTTAAACGATTTTTCAACTTTTTTTTTTTTTTTTAGAATCGGCGCTATATCAGTCGAGCGGTTTTTACGACTCACACTGCAATGCAGCTTAAACAGAGACAAACAGACTCGGTTCTGGATGTAAACATATGGATATAAACAGTTCTTTACGTGAAGTTTAAGTCGTTTGCATCCCTAATGAGAAAGCCTGTGGCGATGATGACGACAAGGAAGAACACCCTGAGATGATACGGGGACGTAACCCTGAGAGCAAACAGACACAGAGGGGAAATCCATACTCATATGTGTGACAACGGATGATGTGGATGGTGGAGGTCTTTCAGAACTGCGTCATGCAAACAAAAAGTGCAAACTTGGTAGCGGGCAATTCACTAAAGATTGAACATGAAGTCTAGTTTAATGTTCTACATCTATAATGGCAAGCGCAAGTCATTTTAGGAGAAGAAAATGGGTTACACCGGTCCGGACCGCAGGGGGGGGGGGGGGGGGGGGGGCGGCGCCCTTGGCCCA
>JAQNCB010000009.1:18724396-18734396 GCA_030068295.1 Euristhmus nudiceps | reverse complement strand
AATCTGGGGTTCGGGTCGCGGCAGCCTCAGCGGGAGGTCCCAGTCCATTTTTTAGTGGGGAAATATTCGGCTATAACCGTGCTCTAATGGGACACAGCTGTGCTGTGCTCCATGGCATCTACGCAGGTCTTACCGTGCACTCTGGGAGCTGAAGGTCTGCTGAGCAAACTCAAAAATAGCTGCTTGTGCTGAGAAGAGAAGCGCATCTCAGAGGGGGTTCACAGGATGCTGGTGTGACACCAGACTACAACAGTCAGCCTGAAGGTCTGGTAAATGACAGATAACAGTCAGGTTTACGTGACAAAGCTAGTTAAGTCGCTGCTAGCATTTCGTCATCAAAATAAGGCTCTACTGTCATTACTGTAACAGCAAAGTCATGGAACAAATAGAAACACAGACCATTACAGGTATAATTATCTGAATTTTTACAAAATGTGGAAACTAAGTATTGTACAATTGTACACATCTTCAATGATAATATAAACCTACATGGAGCCTATAGGGGGCGGTACGGTACAGTATGGTGGTTTACCCGTCCGCCTCACAGCTTTGCATGTGCTCTCCATGCTTATCTGGGTTTCCTTTGGGTACTCTGGTTTCCTCCCACTGACTTGCCCAGGAGGCTGATTGGCCCCTAGGTGTCAGTGCGAACGGCTGTATGTGTGTTTGCCTTGCAATGGCTTGGTGAGCTGTTCAATGTGTACCCTGTCCTTCGCCCAGAGTCGGCTGAGATGGGCGCCGGCCTCCCTGCAACCCTAATTAGGATTAAGCTGCTTAGAAAATGAGTGAATGAATGAAGCCTGTAGGAGAGCGCCACTATATCCCAGGAAATGCAAACAAAATATTAGTAAGTATTTTTAGTGTAAGTATATTAGTGGCCATTTTACACCGATCATAACAGAATTTTAAAGAGTTTTCCTAATGGCTGACCCGAAACACCCTGAATCATCAGAACTCAGAGGAATTTGGGGTTCAGCGTAATGTTAGACATTCTTCAGTAAGTTTGTTTCACTCACAGACACTCTTATCCAGAGCAACTTACAATTATCAATTTTTTATACAACTGAGCAATTGAGGGTTAAGGGCCTTGCTCAAGGGCCCAACGGTGATGAACTGAACCGCTGACCTTCGGCTCAGTAACCCATCGCCTCGTCCACTACCATCCACAAGTCACCACTGCCACTCATGAGACTCTGGCCTGTGAACGCCACGTTATCTATTATTGCCTGCAGACAGAAAACACCAAGCAAACATCTCCACGAACTTTGCAAAGTAGGTCATCGAACACCCGCCCCCCGCCAGCATTAACTTACTTTCCAAAGCATTCTGTCATTTTCTTCCCTTTGTCGCCCACTCTGTGAATCATGTAAAAAAGCCCAGGCACATTTGTATGACATTTGTTTATTTTCCTTAGTAGTCGGAATTCCCCTGGCATTGAGTAAACTACACATGATAGAAAAGCTGACTCTCTTTCTCTCTCCACTTGGTCACTGTATGAAAATACCGACTAATGTTTTCATGTTATAGTCTCTTCTGGGAATACTTTTTTTTTTTTTAGAACAGAAAATCTATAACGCAGGCAAAACGAGGGAAAAAAAAACAAAAACAAAAAACCATGCTGTTGGTTCGGGTTGGGATGCTGCCAATGTTCCTTATGAGCCGAGGTCTTTGTCATTGGCAATTAGTTTTCCAACACCATTCATTTATTTTCTGAACCGTTTAATCCTAATTAGGATAGCAGGGAGGCTGGTGCCCATCTCAGCCGACTCTGGGCGAGTACACCCTGGACAGCTCGGCAGGTCATCGCGGCGGCAACAAAAAAAAAAAAAAATCAGACTCACACCTCGCTTGAGCTCTTTGCTTTGTTTTGACCTTCACTCATACTAGGGCCTTCAACTGGGTCCGAATTTTGTCCATGGTCCAGTTCAGAGTTAGCATTTTTCCTTTTCAAAAACTAATCCATAACTGTCACCGTATAGTTTCGCGAGTGACAATGCTAACGTCACTGCCACCGGTCGTATCCGTGCATCACTAATTCTCTTGTCTCAAAGTGCTGCCACCTACTGATATTGGAGAGTATTACATGATCACGCTGTCATGCATGTCACGCAACATTCCATGAACATTCAAAAGATGTGCAGTTTCTGGGTGGGAACCCACCGATTCAGACAATCCTAAGGCGCTTTTAAATAAAATGTATTATTATTGTACAAGGTAGTTATCTCCCTGAAGAGTTCCTATCACAAAACCAACTTTAATGGCATGGTAAAAACATTTTTTTCCTTACACTACCGCTGACTGCTCATTGGTCAAAAATTGCAAGCAGAATTTTATCCAAATCGATAATCTAACACATCAATCAGTGATGGTGGTGATCTTTTTGGATTTTAGTACAAATATACCTGTGTTACAACACAAGTCTTCTCACCTTCTTATGGCATTCTGTTGTGATTACTGGTGGGGAAAAAAAAGGAAGACACGTCCACATTACAACACGAAAGCCTGGGTTCGATTCCCAGCTCTGACGCCTCTGTGTGGAGTTTGCATGTTCTCCCTGCGCTTGTGTGGGTTTTCTCCGGGTACCCTGGTTTCCTCCTACAGTTCAAAAACATGCACAGTAGGGTAATTATCTGTTCCAAATCACCCATAGGTGTGAGAGTGAGTGTGAATGGTTGTGCGAGTGTTGGCCCTGCGATGGCCTGGCGAGCTGTCCAGGGTGAACCCTGCCCTCGCCCAGAGTCGGTTGAGATGGGTGCCAGCCTCCACGCGACCCTAATTAGGATTATGAGGCTCAGAATGTGAATGAATAAATGTTCTCGTGCTGCTCAGCATCTCGTGCTGTTGTGGTCCGTGAATGTGAGTTTGATGTTGAAGATTTCACGATGGAACAATGAGGTTTCTCGTTCCTCTATACCAGTCCCTGACTATTCAAAGGGACTTTTCCATCTTTGGCTTAAAAAAATGGATTACAATTTGTTACAGAACACAAAGCCTGATGTAATTGCATAAATAGAATGCTTTCGATATAAAAACCGAGGGAACGAAACCAGCTGCAACAAACAAACATCCAGAACACACAGAGTGCATGTATATCAAGTTTCTTTGACACAGAAGTTTCAGTGACAGTTTATTCAGAAATGCTGCTGGCGGAGATTGACACTGTGCTGTAGCGGTCAACATGTCTGCCTCAGAGCATGATGGACCTGGGTTTGAGTCCCGGTCTCGAGTGTTTCTGTGTGGAGTTTGCATGGTTTCCCGATGCTTGCGTGGGTTTCCTTCATTGTGCGTTTATGTTCCAAAAAGATGTGTGTGTGTGTGTGTGTGTGTGTGTGTTGGCCCTGCAATGGTTTGGCAGGCTGTTTGGGGTGTATCCCGCCTTCATTCGGTGTCAACAGAGATAGGCTCCAGCCTCCCAGCAGCCCTAGTAGGAGTAAGTGGTTTGGCATATGAGTGAATAGCAAAAATGTATGATGGTATAAAGTGCAATGCAACTAATAAATAGGTTTCTTTTGTTATTGACCTAATTCCTCATAATTTATGATCATTTCAGTGCTTGCATGTTGTCTGAATTGTGTGTCGGCATATGGCAGTACAAGTCAAAATACTATCGACAACAGCAGCCAACTAGATTCATCTGTTGGATGTAAATTTTAATGTAAGTTGATAACACCAGTTAGAGCGATTAAAGCTACAACAAATAAATGGCAAACTTTATTAACAGCAGCATGTTTTTGCAGGTCCGACAAAACTGCAGGCTCAGTAATGTGACCTTCTGTCTGTTTATCCTTTGGCTCCGCACTGTACATTTATGTTGGGCTTCTAAGAAACAGCTAAGCCATCCACAATCCATGACCTCTGGGGCTCCCAGCTGGTCTCAATTTTCTGTCCAACATCACAGATGTTACTGAGGACAAGCTCTTATTGGACTTGGCTTTTTATACCACACTTAATACAGCCTGAATCTTTTTTACTTTTTAAGGATCAGAGATTTAAGTACTTGCCTGGACCAGACTATGCAAGTCATTGTGTGTATTGCATTTATTTCTACTTGATTTTGCCAATGATTACACAAGAAAAAAAAGAAAAAAAAAAAAAAAAAGATGTAATGCGGTGCAAAAGTCTTAGGCACCTCGTTTTTTTTTTTTTTTTTTTTTTTTAAAAGTATAAACTTGGCTATATATATTTTTATATTAGTGAGCTAGGACAAAAACATTTTAGATTTCCGAACATTTTTTCCCCCCAGCATAAAATGAAATGTTACATAAAGTTCATACAGTATGTCAATAAAGGAAGCAGCATATTATAAGTAACAGTCAATATTTCAAAGAGAACTGGGGCTGGTTCTGTAAGAGACTCGTTAGATTTACTTTACTTGTAAAACTGCACAAACCGGACCTGGTGCTATTCAATTTTTAACCAAAAGGTCATAATCACACCAAATATTGAATTAGGTTCATTTACCAGTAACTTTTCATTACTGTTCACTGGGTTTATAGAATGTTTATGTAGAGATCCTTTAATTTAATAACATACAGAATAATAGACGCATGATAGACGTATACTAGATGTATGTATGTATGTCTATTTGCCTTGCCTTGTTGCGTTGTGGGTACATAACAGTTCAGTAATTTCTATGGGAAAAAAATATAACAGTTCCTATAAATGTATAGTGCACCCATCCAATCAATATAAAGTAACTCTGATTACCTCTAAATAAAGTTCAGCTGTTCCAGCAGGATTTTCTTGACAAACTGAGTTGCATCTTACAACAAAAGTCAAGGTCCAAAAAGAGTCTACAAAGCATCAAAGGGTTAAAAGACATCGGGGCAATTCCACGAAAAATGTTACCAGAGGGGCAAATTTTTTTCATTTCACTTTTTTTCCATTTTGGATGATTGTTATGAATTACTGATAATTAAATTCCAATAACATATTTTATGCAGATCTTATGTCATGTGATCGGCAACCATTTTGAATGTCAAACCATGTGCTTTTTGAAAAAAAAAAAAAATAGTCTGTGAAAACATCAGGTTTTTTTTCATTTATTCATCTTGTAAAATTAAGTTGTAAGTCTGTATAGTCTTAAGGTTTTGTTGCTGATTCTCTGAAAATATTAGCCAGTGGACATAAATGAATCTTTGTTGCCTTTTTGTGTTGAAAAAATTATCTAGTTGTGAAAAAATGTCAACATTAATCGATTCATATGTCGGTTACGAATCACATTGCGTCAGTTACAGTCTTTGTTTCAAATTATTAAATACTGAATTACAGGAATAAAGATGTTATTTTTTCCTTTGGACAGGTGAATTAGTAGAATTAAAAATACCATAATAGGTCATAGTATTCAGCTCAAACATTCAGAGAGATATGACCTGATCTGCACAGAGCCAAAACAAGTGGATTTTTATCGTTACATCAGCCACGCTATCTATTCTAAGGAACAGGTACGTGTAGACTTTGAACAAAAGCAAGGTTTTTCTGGTGTAACTGAAGCACAGTACACATTTCACTCATTAGGTCAGACAAGAGGGATTCCGAAAAATTGAATGACAAGCACTGAATGAGTTTGTTAATTTCTCTCTGAATGTTACGTCAGGTACAGTAGAATTTCCCATCAGTGAGGAGAAACGTACGAAAGAATTCTATTAGATCAAAACAGATTTATGAAACACAGTGAAGACGGTCATTAACAATCGAGAAAATATGGCACAGTGCAAATAACTGCACGTCCTTTCAAAATCAATGAAAATACAAGATGAAACCTGGTCTGGGAGGCTGCAAAGAAGCCTAAAGGACATCAAGATAAGATAAGATAATATAATATAAAATAAGATAATATAAAATAAGATAAGATAATATAAGATAAGATGGGAGATCTTTATTGTCACTGTTGCATGAACAATGAAAATCTGTTTAGCAGCTCTTTTGTTAGCAGCAATTTAGAAAAGAAAAGTACACAAAAACAACTAAAGGGGCTACACTAACATACATACATACACACACACACACACACACACACATTTCCCTACATGTGCACATATAGTCCCATATACACACAAATATCCTTTATACACATCTGTATTAATTTCTTTCACATATTTCCACATTTGTAGAGTTTGTATGTATATTCACATGTAGACACATGTACAGAAGATTGAGTGATATGTTAAAGGTTCATAATATACACCGGGTAAGAGGTAGAGTTTTAATTATTCAAGATTCAAGCTTTGTCATATGCATTGTTAACACAGGGTCAAGAATGCAATGAAATGCTTAAGGAGAGAAAGAACCGCTTGTGACTCGCCATAGGAATACTATGCTATTAATTATAAGGTGCATGGAGATAAAATGTTATGATGTCAATGGAGTTGATGTTAAAGGAGATGCAGTAATTTCAGGCAAGTTCTGGTTGTATTATGCATGAGACCAGTTCTCACATATTCTTTATATAGCTGGGAAGCTTTTTCTTACAAAAGAATAACAACCAAATCCAACTAAAGTCTGCAACAAGCTACTATTTCAAACCCAAAATATTGTTTACTGTAACTTTAAAACAAGAAATACGAACTCAACTGGAACTTAATTAACATGTTTCCTTTTGCAGGGATGTAATTTTTTTGCCATGTAGGTGGAATTTGCAATTATATTTGCCTCATCACATCAAAGTAGGTATTAAGTTGAAAATGATTAAATACATTGTTGAATTTTAAACATGATTTTCTCCAAGGTTGCACGCTTAAAAGGCTGAAAGTTCCTGACAGAAATTGGTTTCTGACTCCAAAACTAGGAACACATGTTAGAAGATTTAATATTGTTTTAAAGCTTAGGATATCAGCTACAAAAGTAATTTCTGACTTAATACCCACTTTACTGTGGTGGGTCACATGTATAAATGCCATATTAATGATAACGTGTAAGGTTAATAACTTTGGTTATTTTTCTCAGTGGAAACCTTTAAAATGTGAACCGCTGTTGTTTTTTCTCTTCCTAACAGTTCGTGAATCATTTTTCGCACCCTCTGCTCTGCATGCCTCCTGTTTCACCACAACAACAACCTCAAGACAACCGTATTGTTCTTTATGCAAGGGCAATAGTGTCGACATTAATTGTTCTCATTCTCGGTTGTTAAAAATGTGGCTTTTTTCCTGTGGTATAGTGGTGCGCCTCCTCAGACCCATATTATTGTGCAGTGTTTACATTGGCACACTAAACTCCTCCCCTTCCTCCTTCCTTTACCTTGTATTTTTTTTTTTTAAATAGAGAATTAAGTATCTAACATCTAATAAATGTACATCTCCTTTGGACATCAGGGACAGAGCTGCATCTGAATCTCATCAGAGATTCATTTTGGACAGAACACATGAGTGGACTTCCCCAACATCAGCACAATGTCAGTTGCAAATCTGGCAAAGATATCTACCCTGCAAGGATGAAAGTGACTCACCAGTAACTGGGCCATAAAACCACAGGAAGGAAAAGGCCTTGTCTGGAGTGCCAAAAACGCCCACTTCCCACCCCTTCCCTGTCTCTTTCTTACAAATGGAGCAGGAAGCCGTTTTGCGCTAAAACCCATTAGGTGGGCATGACACAAAGTGACACATACCAAAAATAATAGGCGCCGGTTCTGGCATGGTCACCGGAACAAGACAGTAACCGTGCCATAATAACGGCCATTTCTTTCCTGCCATGTCCACAGTTTCTTGTTTCCTGGTTAACAAAATCTATACACATAGGTGCAGAAACAAAGTCAAAATTTACAAATGAAGATTCATAAATCAAAGGATGGGCTACTAGTACAGCTGTTTCCCTCATCTGGATACAAGGATTCCTAGTGACGTCTCAGGGGAACGAACCCAGCACACAGCATTAGGGGACCAAGCTCAAGCTCACGATGGTTTGAGACCCTGTGATCTCAGAGGGTTCACTGTAATACCTCGACTGCAATGCGTATCTCAGTTTTTTTGGGTGGCAGGTTTTGCCGGAAGCGAGCTTCATCGATAACTTGAGATGCGCAGGATTTCAAGGTTTAGCCTGCCAATGTCATGTCTGCTCAGGTGATTAAATTTGATTTGAATGGCTTTACCCAGGAGGCTTTTTCAGTACCTTTAGAGTACTTTAACACATTCTAGGATCGAAGATGTCAGCTATTCAATCTAACAGACACTTGATGTGGGTGGACTTTTTTCCTTCAAATTTGCCATTTCATTTATACAGAAATTAAAATAATCTGAGTTTACTGTAGCTGAACCCTTGGGAAATGGATGTTTAATCCGAAATCGGAGGCAGATTCACGTGATGTGAATGATTCACGTGACCCAACTATGACATGCCTCTCTGTATTGATCCCTGTATTACTCACGCCCAGAAAAATTCTTCCGTTTTTTTCCTTTTCCGAGGTTCCCATGTGTACACACAATGGTGCTTGGGAGCACCGCTATCATTTGTTCCCACATCGGGTCACATAAGGTTAACGTATGACACTATCCTTTCTTGGAAATGACAACACCTATCTAAAGCAGGGCTGGGTTCAGTGACGGGGTGCACCCAGAACAGGCCACCCAGTCTATTACAGGGCTAACACGGATACAAACAACATTTCATGTTCACGCTTATGGCCAGTTGAGTACAAGACAATCATGAGCTGACCTAAATGTGCATGTGTTTGGACTGTGGGAGGAAACTGGTATATACCCAGAGGAAAATTACAGGACATACAAACTCCATGCAGAAAGGCACTTGGGTGAAATTCAATGCCAGTAACTTTTCACTGTTAGGTGACCGTGCAAACCACTGAGCTACTGTTCCGCCCTAGTTTATATTGTGAACGGGAAAACTCCAAAGTATCGAATGCAAATATCACATTAACCCACATTTCACTTCTTTCCCCCATTTTTATGTCCTGCATGTTGATATTACAGTTTCATTTTCTCACACATGTTCCCATACCTCACCTTTCACTACAGCCTCAGTGGTTTAGAAGAGAGTCCTCGACTTATGATGGACACGACATATAACATTTCAAGGTTAAGAACACTTGCACCTCAAGCCAACTGCAGGAGTAAACGTAAGGAATCACTTCATTTGATCATTTTATATTTGTCCTCCTTATAAGTTTTATCTTCTTCTTACTAGTTATGCATCATGTGTTTTATATCCTAGGTTATGATTTTGTTACTGCATTAGCATAGTTAGCATAGTGGGACCCGACACAAGACACAATCGGACTTGCTGTAGGAACGGAACCCTGCCGTAAGCCGAGAACTCACAGTCCTGGATTTTAACATCCATGACAATGGCTGGAAATTAATCTTGGCAAATTTCTATTTCTAGAACTGGCCTGGTGATCCTTATTCCTGGAAATGTACAAAGTACTTCCTGAACCACTTCCTGAGCCGGTCTGAGAAGCACAGAAATGAGGAAATTACAGTTCCACAGTCGTCACAGGAAGTAAGAAACACCCGAATGAATCAGCGTTACTGCACTGTTGGACGGCTGGGAGTGCCAAAAAATTTACCACAGTAAAAATGGTGTCGCAAGTTCCTCTGATGTAATTAGGTAACTCACTATTACTACTCACTGATTCCCTGCAATCTCAAAAGTATATCCAGTTATACAAAGGAACTGCTGGGTGCTAACGTCTGTTACTAGGTCTGGGAGTGGTTTGGTCTCAGTTTCAGGGTTAAGTGTTCAGGGATTACCATTATTTTATAACAGTATTAAACTGGGGTATGATGACTGTGGATTTTGATATATTATTTCCTCATATAATTTTCAATTACTCTCAAATAAAATGTAAAAATAAAAGTTTTCTTTTATTTAAATGACGTACAGTACATGGCAGAGGGATGAGTTGAGTTAATAAAAGTATGTTCTCTAAATATATTGCAACAGTTAGAGTAGATCTACATTAAATTTAAACTGTAGTGTGCATATATACACACACTGTATATTCCCTGTGATGGCCTGGCGAGCTGTCCAGAGTGTACCCCGCCCTTGCCCA
>JAQNCB010000009.1:18532568-18547428 GCA_030068295.1 Euristhmus nudiceps | reverse complement strand
ACTTGTAGGTCGCACCCTCTAAAAACACTCGTATAGTAGAAACGAAGATATAATAACGTTACCGGTTCATTTAATTACATTAACATTAATATAACGAACATCACTAAGCCACTATGACTAAAAACATTCAGAGCAAACTAAAGTTTATGCTGATATGAAAAAAAAAGAAAACAACCTATGACCTTTAAACTAGCTCATCACAACTCTATCCTTTTCTCTTGCACTGCAGCAGAGTGTTTGCTGGACATGCCACATAATCCATTGCTCGGTCCTGAGGAGCTTCCGGGTCAGAGCTATGATGCAGTGCACCAGTGCCAGCTCGCCTTTGGGCCTGAGTACACGGTGTGCCCAGGCATGGACGTGTGTGCTCGTTTGTGGTGCGCTGTTATCAGGAAGGGACAAATGGTGTGTCTGACCAAGAAGCTACCAGCAGCAGAAGGCACGCAGTGTGGGAAGGGCAGGATATGCTTGCACGGGAAGTGTGTGGACAAGACCCGCAAGAAGCACTATTCTGTAAGTTCTGTGGAAGAATGGGCAAGCAACTTGCATTCATGAATTCATTCCTTTTCTAAGCCGCATAATTAACTAATTAGTGTGATGGCGCCCATCTCGGCCAACTCTGGGTGAAGGCGGGGTAAACCCTGAACATCTCACGAGACCACTGCAGGGCCAACACACATACAACCATTCAAGCTGACTCCCAGATGGCCAGTTAGCCCACTGAGCATGTTTTTGGACTGGGAGAGTTCATTTAAGGTGTACAGTATGTGTTAAAATGCTAAGCATGAGATACTGCAAGCACAGGAGTGGAACGAGTGACAGGGAAAATGTGTAGTTAGATGTTAGAAGAAGCTTTTTGGAACAGTGTTCCAGGAGGCACTGGGTGGATAGCGTGGTTTCCCCAGCGTGAACTCGGGCTGGAATGCGAGCAAGAGTCAGACAGCATGTCAGAGGGAAAGTGAAACGAGCTCATTGGAATAAAGTACACCATGAGAGACCCTGCACGGTCGAAGACAGGGAGGAATTCAAAGTGAGGAAAGATGGCTTGGATGTAGTGACAAGAAGCTGAAGACAGATTAACTGGAGTTGTCCATAAGAAAAGCATGATCAGGAAAACAGGTCAAACGGGGCTTGAAGGTGCGTTGGGCTGATTGCCAAAAGGATATGCATGACGAAGGGACGGAAAATTATTATACGGGGGGGGGGGGTAAACTTACATATACACACAGAAGTTCATGCGTTTACACCCTCAGTATTCATGTTATTGTGCTTAATTCTGTCATGATGTAGTTATGAGGAATTTTTCTAGCCCCAGGCAGCCATGATCATATCAAGCAGATTAATTCAGCTGGACATGAGGGATTTTAGGGACCGTCTGCCCTTCTCCAGGCTGCTTGGGTATTTTTGTCTGGGAGGTTCTTAAGTGTCACAGAGACTCATTTTCTTTTCGAGGAAGAATGTCCCCTTTGAGAGCATTTCCTCGTGTCTGTTTGTTTGTACTCAGGAATCAGGAAAATGTGGCTCCGGTGTGTTCTATTAAGGCTTACATGCCTTGCTACCCTCCTTTCCTCTGGCATATTCGTCTTAAATGTGCATTGCTTGTCCACAGTGTTCAGTGTTTGCAGAATGCCATCACTCAATTAAGATGGTTTCGGAGCTGTTGTTGGCGTCGTGCTTGTTTATTAGTAATGGGAATGGGTGTGCACACATTCTTACATAAAACATCTCTGTGAGACTCTTTAGCTCTATTTTCCAAATTTTTTTTAGATGAAGTAATTTCAATGAAAAAAAAAATATATATATATATATATACTCTCAAGTGCTACGGAACCAGCTGCAAGATGCAGATGCTTCTGCAAGTGCTTGCTGGTTGTTTTGTTCTGTATATTTGTGCAGCAAACAAAAAGTCAATGTTTGTTTGCTTTTTTTTTATTTTTTTATTATTATTGATATATTGTATTAATCCTGCAAGGGAAATTATTGCTTCTGCATTAAACCCACCCATGAGCACACATAAAGACATGCACATAAAAAGGGAGCACACAAAAACACTTATAGCAGTGGGCTGCCACATATTGGGGCACCCGGAGAGCAGTTAGTGGTCGGGTGCCTTGCTCAAGGCCACTTCAGCCATGAAGGTGGAGGAAGGGAAGGTGCAGCTCACGACCCCACCACTACACATTTTTCCTACTGGTTCAGGAATCAAACCAGCAACCTTTCAGCCCCCAAGGCCGCTTGCTGCCCCAAACTCATTATTCCTTTTCGCCACTTATGGCAATAACACAATACGTTCTCTGAAGCTTGAGGTGATTTTCAAGACCTTAACGTCCATTATCTTGAATCAGTTAGTTATAAAATGTATTTTATGTCATGGTTATGCACGACTCATGAAGAGGCCAATTTGGGCTCTCCACGTTGTCATTTTAAGCCTAGTGCTGAGATTTTAACCGCCATACCCATGGTCAAAGAGCTTAACATCCTAAATCTTAACTTTCTGTTTCAAATTCCAATACAACTTTATCAACTTTGTTTTAATGTCCTCTTAGGCCTCTAACCACGGTAGCTGGAGCTCCTGGGGGCCATGGGGTGCGTGCTCTCGGACATGCGGCGGCGGAGTACAGTTCACACAGCGCCTGTGTAATAACCCTCCTCCTCGCAACAATGGACGTTACTGCACAGGAAAGAGAGCCATCTATAGGTCCTGTAATGTCACTCCATGCCCCATGCCAAGTAAGACCCAACTCAGACGTATTCACATACTGTATATACAGCACACACACACACACACACACACACACACACACACACTTCATCGAAGTGGTGCCACATGCAGCACACACACATTGATTGACAAACAAATATGCAGAAATGTAATTAGTGTTCGTCTCATGAGGAACGTCCACGGACATAACGATGAATTCTAAACACTTAAAGAGCAGCTGTCACCTAACACGAGCTCCCTAACTCTGATCCACTGCCTTGTGGAGGACCACTACCCTGCACATATCAATCTTTTCCTTGCTCCCATGTGGCGCTTCGACAAGGTGCGTGACTATTAACCAAGAGATCACAAGTTCGAATGCGGTTTCGTGCACACAGCTGTCCGTAGCCGAGAGTCCACGGGGGCTAATTGGCTGAGCTCTGACGGGAGGGAGGAACAGCAGACGCTCACTTCCCTGTCACTCACAGCGATCGCCAGCCAATCACGGGGGGACAGCAGAGACAACCCGGTGGTAGTGGGGTTTGAACCCCCAACCCTGGGATCAGTAATCCAGGCCACCAGGCCACCACTGCCCCTTAATGATTAATATTTTGGACCTAATTCTTTCTAAAAACTATAAAAAAAAAGATTAAGAACAGCAATCTCTACCCAAAATATAACACATGGACACATACAACATGTCAGACAAAATAATTCAGGCACAACCAACAAAAAGTAAATAAATTTTTTAAAAATAGATTTTTTTTTCTGCAAAACTGATTGCAATGTGTGGATAAAAATTGTGGCTTTTTTATTCCTTATATTTCACGCCATACTGTCACCGAAGTATAAACTCAAAGTGTAAATAGTAAAGTAGAGCTTACAATAAAGATCTTGCATTAAAATTTATATCCAGAGTAGAAATTCCTGTTTACAGTTCCGCGCGTAACCAGTGGTATCCATGTCAGTTACATACAGAACCGACCCATTTCTCCTGCAAGGGATGAGGTTCCATGTTACGACCTTCACTGTACATTTGAGTTCCTCCTGAGGTGGATTTATTTCACACGTAGTCGAGCGCTGATTAATTTATTCACCAAAAACAAACATGATGAGTTTGGCGTCCATAAGGATTTATTCCTGTTTGTTACTAATAAAAGTGCAGTTATGTGCATGACGTCGGTCTCTCACTGCCTTTATAACAACGGTTCATGAATTTATGGTCACTATAGAGGGGAATAAGCAGGACGACAGTGAAATGTGGGGATTGTGAATGTCACATTTTATGGTACCGGTATTAGAGAATGACCCAACGGTTTGAACCAACAGAATTGTTTGTATTATTTTTGCTCTGTAAGACCAGCTGCTCTTTATCCCTATCACTTACCTTAACCTGAAAAAGCAGCCAAGAGGAAACATTTCTGCTGTTTTTTGTTTAATAAAACTGCAATTCTTGTTCAAGGTGATCTCAAATAAATTCTGTTCTTGTACGCACCCATACACACACAAAACACGCAACCCCACCCCTAAACAACCCCCCCCCTGTAATATGATTTTTTTTTTTGCTTTTAATTAGATAAAAACTTTAGGCAGGAACAGTGTGAGGCGAGAAATGGGCCTCAGACAGACCCTAAAGGAGTGAAGACCTTTGTTGAGTGGGTGCCCAAGTATGCCGGTGTGCTGCCAAAAGACATGTGCAAGTTGACCTGTAGAGCCAAAGGCACGGGCTACTATGTCGTGTTCTCACAACGGGTAAGTTCAGCACAATTTAAATATGAAATATACTCTATTTAAAGTATACAGTGCAGTCAACCCTTTTTGCAGACCAAAGTAACTGTAGGACTGTGAATCACTATAGCACTCGACTGTGAACTCTTTTACTAATTAAAGACTGGTTAGAGCTGAGGATGAGGTTATAGGAACTCGAATAGGCAAATGTCATTACCACATTGAGCACAAATGCAATTTGGAATTCAGAATGTGTTGAACCTGGAGGCAGGTAGCAGAACATTGACAGAAACAGGAATCTGAGGCTACAGTGGGCGCCGGCTTATATGATCTGTGCAAATAAAGACTGGTCAGCGTCTCCTGGTCTTTCAATAATCATCAGCTGTCCCGTTTCAGTGAACGCGTCCCAGTGTAGCTTCAGATTCCTATTTCTCACTGACCGGAGTTGAAGATGAAGGCTTTCTGCTTATCACTGGTGTAAAAAGAAGTTGCTTGATGTGCCACGGCTTTCTTCTCATCTCTTACCGTTCATTTGTTCATTTGCTGATCCGCTTAATCCCACTAAGGTTGCAGGTCAATCAACTCTGGGGGGGAGGACACATCGTGGAACAACAATCAGTTCAGCATTTGCTTGAAAACATTTTTCTCATGTTGGTTTTTTTTGTTTGTTTTGTTTTTGTTTTTTTTAGGTGATAGATGGAACAGAGTGCAGGCCCTACAGCAGCTCAGTGTGTGTAAAAGGGAAATGTGTGCGCACTGGCTGCGATGGAATAATAGGCTCCAAGCAACATTATGACAAATGTGGCATCTGTGGCGGTAATGGCACGGGCTGCGTAAGAGTGGTCGGCAACTTCACCAAGAAGAGGTAGGAGAACACTATGCTCTTTATGGTCAAATCCATTTGACAAACAATAAATCTGAATATAGATGCATGAGCACACACACACACACACACACACACACACACTCATGTATACATACACACAGTCATCCCTCACTATATCGCACTTCAGGTTCTGTGGCTTCAGGACATCACAGATTTTTTTTAATATTCATCGAAAAATAAAAATAAGGAAAAGGTTCAGGAAAATACCACAAGGGTCACTACTGACTCAGATTCAGATCCCAGCCTCTTCTTCTGCTGGGAAATTCGTCTCGACCAATCAGCTTGCGAGAGCTGAAAGAGCCGCGTCCCAAACCGGAGTTGGTAGTGAACTTGCGGTCTTCCCTTAACTTTTTCACTATTAAATAGAGAAAAAGTTAAGGGAAAAGCCGCAAGGTCACTACCGCCTCCGGTTTAGAACTCCGGTTTGGGACGGCTCTGAAATCTCGCAAGCTGATTGGTTGAGACGAATGTGTCAGCATTCGCGTAAGAGAAAAGGATGAAGTCAAATCATTTGCTACACTTCATTTACATCTATGTACAATTACATTGTATTTTATATTATTTATATTTTATTTACATCTTATGTATTGGTTTTAAATGTTTAATTGTTATTGTAAGCATTTATAGCGTTGAATATGTATTTATTGGAATTATATACACATATATATGTCAGTCAGGGTGGAACCCACTCCTCAAAAATTCGGTGTTCGCGTAGGGTCTCAACCCCCCATTAACCACGAAAAGTGAGGGATCCCTGTATTATTATATATGTATATATATATATAAATAAATATATATACATACATACATATCCCGAACGGCTCCCTGGTGTGGTGTTTCGGTCATTTCCAGCCGAGAAGAAACCCTGGAGACAAATTGTGAAGAGACAAATTGAAGGCAATTGAAATTGAAATTGAAGAGACAAAAAAGCAGAAGAGACAAATTGTCCTGGCCCAGATGTAGCAAAAGAGGCCCAAACCATTATATTACTAGGAATACGTTTCACAGATCGAAAAAAGGTTTGGCCAATGGTAGAGAGGCCTTCGGAGTTACTCTGGGCTCCTTTGAGACCTTGTGGATTTGATGTTATACATCCTGCTCTTGTTAGCATCTTTGCTTTTTGACTTCTAGAAAGGGAGACAATGGTCTTGAATTTAGTCCATCTTTCTGCCTATGGATCAGTGGTGTTCCAAGTTTTTAGATAAGGTTTCCCCAGACTTATGAGCAGTCACAACTTTTTTTTGAGGCCGTCAGAAATTCCTTTTTTTTTTTTTTTTTTATTCCATGCTGCGCCTCCAAACACAAGTTGTGAAGATCATACTTTGATGGATCTGTGTTCTTTAAATTAAACCGGTCACACAGTTAACACCTCATTGACCTCCATTTGGCTGAAAACTTGTGTGAGAGTCTGATGGCAGTTGAAATCATTTTTATGCAGAAATATAGAAAGTTCTAATGGGTTTACAAGTGGCACTGTAAATAAGTTTCCAGTTAGATTGACTGGAAATACTGAATAATACGTAGAACTTAACCAAGAATGTGTTTTAGGGTAAATAATTGAATAACAAGCAGACACTGTTCTGTCTCAAGTCAGCACGCTCTCAGGAGTATTCCAGATGGCTTTCCAGAGGGAAAAGTATCTGACCTCCTCCTTGGAAAAGGTTAATGGGACGGCATGGCACTTTAGAGCGCTTGCTGTCCAGGCCACAGTTCTGACTTCACCTCGAGGTTGAAATATGACGCCACATGAACTTGGCAGTGCACAGACAGAAGTGCATCATTGAGGGTAAACTGTTTGAATGTATTTCAGTTCAGCCATGTTTTAAAAATATATTAGTTTGTAAGATTTTTCTAACACCAGACAATGGAACATTCCACGGTAAAATGCTGCAAGTCCTAACTGGGACCTGCTCCATCTGCTTTTGTTTAGAGCACATACTTTAGTTACAGGCTTTGTGAAGTTGTTTAAAACCCTTTTTAAAATTCTTGGTGTTTACATGATTTCGAATGCGCTTCATTTTGAACAAATAGCTGAAGAATGACTTTTCTGTTGTAAGTCTTCTGAATTATGTGTCGAAAAACTAAAATCCCAGGCACTGCATCGATGAAACACCTGTTTAAACTGACTGTAAAGTAAGCTGTTAGGACCTTTACTGTAAAGCTTTTTTTTTTTTTGGTGAGAATTGCAAGCGTGAGACATTCTAAGTGGGAACCGACGATCAGAAATAAGGGTTGCTGGACAAACAGATTGATATCATGTGTAGCCCAAAGCTAATGATCAGCACTTCTTTAAACTTTGGGGTTTTCCAGAAAAACATGACTATAACCCAGCCTGTTTTTGCTGTCTTACACACTACAGGAAAAAAAACTACAGGCATTCCAATTTTTCACCTCTCACATCCCTTCCTAATTTTTCTATAACCTAAGAACAAGTAGCGTAAATGATGCTGAGTAAAAGACTCGGTATGATTCTTGTGTTCTTTCAAAAGAACAACTGGGTTTTAATTACAAACAGTACAACTGAATATTTGGAACCTGAATCCAACAGGAGCAACCACAAGTGGAGTATTTGTGGGCTTTTATGTCACTTACAACTATATTTTTATTGATTTATATGTTTCTATTAAATGGCTCCTCAGGCAGCACGGTGGTGTAGCGGTTAGCACGTCCGCCTCACAGCAAGAAGGTTCTGGGCTCGATTCCTGGCTCGGGTGTTTCCCTGTGGAGGTTGCATGTTCTCTCCGTGCTTGTGTGGGTTTCCTCCGGGTGTTGCGGGTTCCTCTCACAGTCCAAAAACATGCACAGTAGGCTAATTGATTGTTCCAAATCTCCCTTAGGTGTGAGTGTGAATTGTTGTGTGAATGTGGCCCTGTGACGGCCTGGTGAGCTGTCCGGTATGTACACTGCCTTCGCATAGAGTTGGCTGAGATGGGCGGGTGCCAGAATCCCTGCAACCCTAATTAGGCTCAAACAGCTCAGAAAATGAATGAATGAATAAATGGCTCCGAGCACTTCCTCAGGGAAGCGTTCCGGGCATGTTTAACTGGGAAGAGATCCTGAGGTCAACCCAGAACACGATAGAGCGACCATGTCTCTCGGCTGGTCTGGGAACACCTCAGTGTCCTCCTCGGAAGAGCTGGAGAAAGTAGCTGGGGGGCGTCTGGACCTCACTGCTTAGGCTGCTTCCCTCGCGACTAGACCCCAGACCAAGTGGAAGAAGGAGATAATGATGATGATTAAATGTTTTCATTAAGGATAACATTTTCTGTAAGTTTAATACTTTCCATCTTCTCTCTTCCTCTTCTCCTCCTATTTACAGTAAGGGATATACGGACATTGTGAAGATACCCGAAGGCTCAACTCACATCAAGGTCCGTCAGTACAAGCCAAAAGGTCAGACGCAGTTTACAGCTTACTTAGCCCTGCGTCGGCCTAGTGGAGAGTACCTTCTCAACGGCAAGTTCATGATCTCCACCTCAGAAACTGTAATCCCTCTGAATGGCAGCATGCTTAACTACAGCGGGTGGAGTCAGCATAACGAGGCGCTTCACACCACGGGGCCTGGGGCTCTCCGAGAGAGCCTTGTAGTGCAGGTACTAGCCACCGACCCAAGGAAGCCTCTCGATGTACGTTACACCTTCTTCGTGCCTCGCAAAACACCGCCCCCCCCTCGGACGACCTTGGTGCTTTCTGGCACACCTGCAGCGTTGTACTCTGACGAGGTCTTAACCATGTCCACGAAGGTTGTGCCCACAACAAAACCTCCTTCAACAACCCCACCTGGACCACGATGGGTGACAGGCTCATGGATGACCTGCACCAGGACTTGTGGTATGGGCTGGCAGAGTCGTACGGTCCAGTGCAAGGACCCGCAGGGAAAGCTAGCTAAGGGATGTCCTCTAGGGGACCGACCTTCAGCCTTCAAACACTGTCTGGTTAAAAAGTGTTGAGAACTCCGGATGGAAATGTTCAAAGAAAACTTGCACGGATGGCTGCATGCTCCTTCTTACGGGTCTCCGGTGAAAGGTCTCAAGAAGAGACAGGGAAACAAACTCGAGCACATAGTGTCTTACACAGCAGAACAGTTTGAGGTTCAAACGCTCATCTATGCCTGGACATAGTCACTGTGGAACTTAATTTTTCTAGCATTATGACTCTGGGCAGTGCTTGCTTGTCCTGGCCTATAATGCAGTCAGTTCATCTGCTGCTTGGAATCACTGAAGAATCAACAGTATATAGCCACTCATCTTATGCCAAACATTATCTTTTTGTCCAGCCATCCCTCGATGGGGTTCATTGCATTTCGGCTCATTAACTACATAAAATTTAACCCTGAGCAACCCTGAGGAGTCAGTTGAAATTAATCTGTCGTTCCTCACAAAGAATCGCAGCACATAGAATGTGTGCATGATTGGACAATCCTAAACACTACTCTGGCTTTAGGCAGACTGAAAACCTTTGAAAATATGCCTGAGGGTTTCTGGATGTGCAGCATGTTCCAGTACACTCTCACTCACTCCGTGTATGCACCGTATATTAAGAAAAAAAAGAAAAGAAAAAAAAGACTAACAGAGTACTCTATCACATTTACGGCAATGAGCTCATTGACATCTTTATAGCTAATTCTTTATTAAATGCCTTTCCTTAACAAAAAGGGAAAGGGGACCCTAGATTCCTGCTGAAAGCAATGAACCGGGGGGGTGTACTCTTCTTCAACATATGTTAATTTAACACTTTTTTTCCATTAGAACATGCAATAATGGTGGACGTGTATGATGTTACAAATAGCATGCATTCATACTAAACAAAGGCAAAGCCATGACATGATCCGTGTTAGCAAAAGACATGCACAGGTATACAACTCGTGATGAATAGTAAATAAAGCTTAATATAAAAATGTAAATTCAGCTTAAAAATATGTTTGCTACATTTATTTCAAATAGTCAGTTCAACCGTCTTGGAAATGCCTTCTAATTTTTTTTTCTCCATCTTAACACATATTTAAATGCAGAATTTTTGATTTTTGCCCCCGATTAACTTCATATCCATCAACGCTGGTGGCAAAGATAAAACCAACGACACCAAATTAAAGTTCCAGCCAATACAAACCACCTGAGTAGCTTTGATGCACCACGGAATCCATTCCACGAATGATCTCAGTGGTTCCTGTGTTCCTGGCGATGGTGGAGCGTGCAATCTAAAACAGCGCTCCAAAATCTTTGATGGGTGTTCAGGAAATGTGTGTCATGTAGTACAGTTTCTATCATTTTCATACTCAACAAATCATTCAGTGAGCCCTCGTGTCCTGTGGACGAGGGGGACACTCCGTGGGAGGATCCTATCTCAGTATGATAGAAGGTTTTTATGATAGAATAAAGGTTATCAATCAGAGGAACCCTGTTCTGATCTGCAGACGCAAACCTTGGCAGCAAACACGGCTAAATACGAAACGTCACTTTCTTTTACTTTGTCAGCGTTATACATTTAGGCAAAAGAGAGCGAGAGAGAAAATCATTCCAAATATAAAAACGTTCATTGGTTGTACATGAGGGCAGTCATGCAGAAAAAATATCACTTATTCATTTCGACATTAACATAATATCCTACAAATACCCAGTTCTGTACTGAATATTAGGCAGTTCTTTGTAAAGCATATCTGACTGAAAGCAAGTCATTAATTTATTTACTTTCTAAGCCGCTTAATCCTAATTAGGGTCACGAGGCGGCTGGCGCCCATCTCCGTTGACGATGGGTGAGGGTGCGCTATGCCCCGGAGAGCTCGCCACACACCCGTTCACACTCACACTCACACCTGAGGCAATCTGGAACCGCCAACCGGTCTACTGTGCATGTCTTTGGACTGTGGGAGGAAACCGGAGTACCCGAGGGAAACCCACACAAGCACGAGGAGAACATGCAAACCCCACACGGAAACACCCCTCGCCCGGAGTTCTGACCCAGGCCTTTTTGCTGTGAGGTGGCGCTAACCAGGTGCTGCCCTGACAGCACATCGCTCTCTTTAAGTTAAAATATTTCTGACATTAAAAAGCTTAGACAGTGACGTACACCAAGCTAACAATTTGTCTGGTCTTTTTAAGTGAAACTGAAGTGTTAGCGACAGCTTTAGATGTTTGCCTTATAATCAGGAGATTAAGCTTTTAAATCTGACGGTGCCTTTGTATACCTTTAGCCTTGAATGTTAAGTTAATTTGACTTAATGTACATAAGCCTTCGGGTGAAAAGGTTTGAAGAAAATGGTTGTTAATGTATAATCTAATTGAGTTTGTCTGACAATAGCACAGTTATGTTGGAGCTACTTAAGAAGATCACCACAAATTGTTAGTATATAACATGTACTTCACATTATTGTTCGGTTTATGTTTTCAAATGCTTTCAGATCAAAAACACAAGTGGAATTGTTTTGAATTGTTAAAAAAAAATGATGTCATGCAACACTTGCCCATTAGGTATGAAAGTTCAGCTGACTTAAAATTTTAAAAGGCCCTGACTTTTTTTTTTTAATATATGCAATACTGTCTGAAAATGACCTTGCTGAGTGACAAAATCACAGCACTGAAATCATAATTTATTGTGTATGTAACTAATATGTTTTTAAAAAAACTTGATGAATTTATTTATTGGTGTTTTTTTTTTTCTCTGGGTTTTTGTATTTGACAAGGACTATGAATATATGACTAAACAGAGTATTTCTTTTTTAATGAATGTTTTTGTTGTTTGTTTTCAATTCATCTTCAGAATATGTACATAAAATCTATATATTTAATTTGTTCTTTCTTGGCTTTCTGAAATTCCTTTTACCTTGCACAACCATATGCCATATACAATCACATGTATGTTCCACAACCAATATAAGAACAGAATAGAAAGTATATTTTACATATATAAATAAGAAAACACTGATTTTCTTCTGTCAAGTCGATTTGGTATGACAGCGTCTCATAACTTAAGTATTTTCTTACTTTGCTGGTCAGCATCAGTCGGTTTCATTCCATTCCATTAAAAAAAACTCGTCTGTATGTGGACGCCCCTGTTGAATTGAGCCAGCTGGAATTTATAACTATTTATGCGCCGATAATTACATCCACATTTCACGCAACTTTAAGCCAGCCGAGACAACGATTGTACAATAAAAAGTAAATTCAGTTCTGTAGCTTTTTAAACTACTGCTATTATATTATTCAGCATTATCACTGATCCTATAGTCCCGCCCCTCATCGTGTTTACATTATGCTCTGCCTTCCACAATTATTTACACCCTTTACGTTTAAAAAAGAACATAGAACCCATATATAGAATTAATACGGAACTTTCAAAGATATATATAAAAAAAACAGTTACAAATTATTGATGCACTTGGAAGTAATATATTTGGACTAACCAAGATAAAAACAGTGAATACCTAACAAAGGGTGGAGGCACCTGTTGAGAATCTTGGAGCACTCAGCTGTGCTGACCAACTTATGCTTCTTATTACTCCCTGCATCGACGACATCAACTCCCTTTTTCATTTGAGGAAGGAAAAAATTCAGGTACAGAGGTCATTGCAAAACCTTTTTAATGTTTTTATTCATGTGGATGCTCACCCCGGGTTTACAATGGGGCATGAAACAGGGTGGCGCTCCATGATTTATGAGCACACTTGGAGTGCGATTGGGGTATAAAAATGAAGCGGGGTGCATCCAAGTGATGAGACTTGAAGAAATCATGTAAACAAGCTCATTAGGATCCCCTACGATGGCATATCAAGGTCTGTTATGCTCTGTTAAGGTCAGTGAAGGTCTGATTAGCTTTACTCTGCTCTACTTTGATTCCCACGATTGGGGT
The DNA here is from genome assembly GCA_030068295.1 of Euristhmus nudiceps. Classification (NCBI taxonomy): domain Eukaryota; kingdom Metazoa; phylum Chordata; class Actinopteri; order Siluriformes; family Plotosidae; genus Euristhmus; species Euristhmus nudiceps. Next base: position 18,534,268 of record JAQNCB010000009.1, on the reverse strand, counting down.
CAAATTGTAAAACATACTAGTAGTAATAATCGCAGATTATATTTTTGATGGTAAGTGCAATCATCATGGTTCCACTAAGTTCTCTCAAGATTGTCTCTCATCCACCAAGTTCAAACAAGACCAACGTGACTCGAACCCATGACTACCTAGTTTCATCGTGCACATCGTGTCCAATGTAAGCCTAGGATTCCCTGGGTGCATGTTTACTTCATGATTTTGGTGAAAGCTCTTTATGGCCAAGTTAGGAAATATCTTGGTGCTTATCATAATGCATGATGCCATCAGCCCCAGGTAATTAGGTGATTTTATTTCCCGATACGCAACAAATGCAGCCTCAAAGGGTCAGGCGGCGGATGCGGAGGACAGGGATGGATGGAGGCGGATGATTCGCTGTGGCGACCCCTGATGGGAGAAGCCGAAAGAAAAGTAGTAGATTTCCCGATACGCAACACAGTCCCTCTTGCTTATTTTTTTTATGAAAGTAGTGTTCATGGCCAAAAGATTTGATTTTGTTGTCAACTGACCATAGCATGTCTTCTGAGTTGCACATCAACGAGGTGAACCTATGAACCTGAAGATCGCTAGTTTGAATCCAGCTTAATGCCACAGCTGTCCATAGCCGGGAGTCCATGGGAGCTAATTGGCCGAGCTCTCACTGGAGGGAGGGACGGCATGCACTCACTTCCCTTTCACTCACAGCCAATGATAGGTCGTCTCCGAGCTCGTTCGTACGAGGGGGCGGATAGTGCTTTCTCTCCTAGTGTGTTCGACCGCAACCAAATGCGCATGCGGCACAGTCCGAAAAGAGGCGGGTGGCTAGCGTTGTCACAGAGGAGGCTTTCACCATTCCTGCTTTCACCCCTGCCTGGTCGGTGGGTGTGTGATCAGGAAGGCAATACCTGATGGGTGGAAATTGGATACTACTAAAAGTTAGGGAGAAAATGGGAGGAAGGGCGGTGGCTATAGCATAGGGTTCCACATGCACAACAACGGTTTCTCATGCTGACTCAGTGGAATTTTTTAACTATTGTGTGTAGTGTTTATTTTTTCTCATTTTATGAGAGCTGCCAATACTTCTCAACAGCATGATGGGTCCATCACTTATATAACCGTAATAGTTCTGCATTGGAATAACAATGAAAAATATTCATTCACACAGTCATATGAAAAAATAATTACATCCCGGAATAATTGTTCTTTTTTCAACAAAAGAAGCAAGAAAACACTTAATTTTTAACAAAATGTAACTATTTGCTGATGATAATATAATTGAACAAAACCATGAAGAAAAATTTATTTTTCAATCATTTATTCTGTGGAAAAACTAAAGCTATTATCACCCCTAAAAACAACTCCTTGTTTGGTACAATTGCCCACCCATCTCTAGCTTTGTGAAAACATAAATTAACATTTAAAATTCTTTTGACAAAACAAATGCAAATGATATGTGTTTACATTAGATTATGTCATGTGACCAAAGCTGGGTTTTCATCACGATATCTCCTTAGTGCTTCCATTCGCTTAATATAACTTAACCACAGAAAACCTTTTTTTCATTCATTTTCCAAACCGCTTAATCCTAATTGGGGTCGCGGGGAGGCTGGCGCCCATCTCAGCCGACTCCGAGGGCAGAGTACACCCTGGACAGCTCGCCAGGCCATCGCAGGGCAGAAACACGCTGACGGCTCTGCAGCTCCTCT
>JAQNCB010000009.1:18517264-18528559 GCA_030068295.1 Euristhmus nudiceps | reverse complement strand
TCTCTCACTCTCTCTCTCTCTCTCTCTCTCTCCCTCTCTCACTCTCTCTCTCTCTCTCCCTCTCTCTCTCCCTCTCTCTCTCTCTCACACACACACACACACACACACAGTTTCCTGGAGGTGCATTTTGAGTGTGATTGTGTTTATATATGTTTGGTATGTTGCAGGCTAATAAAGTGCTCTGTTCTCTTGTAGCTTTGATCACATGGAAGAGAAGAGGAAAAAAGGAATGTGTTCCTGCCCGGAATGGCTCTGAGCACATTTTGATCACAATCTAAATTAATGTTACTCTTTAAGACAATTTGTTCTTGTCTGTTTCACTGCTTTCACCATCCAGTGACGTCACTTGGCGTCAAGCCAAAGACAACCTTTATTCGTTGACTTAGTTTTAATTTTGCGACTGAAGGAAACTGCTTGGTTTTTATTGGGTTTAAAAGTCATCAGAGTGGATTGGGGGCGGTGGGGGTCTCAGTTACTTCAGCAGGCAGGGAGGAAGAGGAGGAGGAAGATGAGGAGGAGGAGGAGGAAGAGGAGGGGGGGAGGAGGAGGAGGAGGAGGAAGAGGAGGGGGGAGGAGGAGGGGGGAGGAGGAGGAGGAGGAGGAGAAACCCAAGAATGAGGGCCTCATTAGAGCAGCTCAACAAAACAATTCCACCTTAACAGCCTGGCAGCTTTTCTCTGAGCGTCCAGAGCGCAGAGCCTTCTGTTCCTCCCGGCCAGAGCAGAAGGGAACTGGATCATCTGCCTGCCGTCACTGTCCTGCCAAAGCCCTATTGAACTTAATCCCCTGCTTTCCGATCTACTGTGTGTCCTATTTAAAACTGTGGAGTGTGATGAAATATGTGGGGTTTTTTCAGATAACACACATCTGATACCCTGATGGATAAAGTACTCTCACCAACCATGCTATAATATAAATATAATAAGAGTATAAATATGGAATAAGTGGATGGATTCCAGAGGCTGAAAGCGCACAGAAAGGGTGGAGGGGTGTGTGGGAAGTGGGAGAGTCTATTCCAGCATCGTCCTACTCTACTGTGATTAATTATTGTGGCCCGGTGCCAGGACTCTGCTGCGTTTGGTTGCGCACGAGATTTCGTAGCCGCCAGATCAAAGCGCTCCAGGAAAGGGGTGTGTCCTGTCGGGGGCTTATATAACCATCCGGGCTCCGCTCAGACCTGGGAGAAAAGGAGAGACAGGGACAAGGACAGCTGATTACAACCGCCACAACTCTTTACTCTCAAAAGCTGAATAGGAACTAACCTGTAACTTAGGTTTAAAACAAAAAGAAAGAAAAACATTAATTTTTCCATTGGTAGTCACTTAACGCTTGCACTGGATTATTATTATTATTATTATTATTATTATTATTATTATTATTATTATTATTAGCGTTATTTCTATTTCGAGCTCAGCTTTAATAGATTTTCTGTGAACTTCAGTTGACGTGATCCACTCTTCTGGATTTCTGTAGAAGAGCAACAGCATTAAGAGCATATAAGCCCTGATCCTCGGCTATTTCTTGAAGGATTATGATGTTTTTGGTGCGCGTTGCTCTGGGTTTAGTTGCGTCTCTGTGCGTAAACGCGGCGCAGAGCGCATGGGAGGAAACGAGCCTGATCCCATTTCAACGCAGAAAGCCTCAAGAGAATCGATCCGACAAGCTTTTCTATCAGTTGGACATCTTTGGGGAACAGATGATGTTGGAGTTGGAGCCGGATCAGACTTTCCTGGCGCCTGCTTTTGTGTTCCATGTGCTGGGGAAGCCGGAGGGCCAGCGGGGCTTGGACAGTTCCGGAGAGGCGCGGCGCTGCTTTTACACGGGAGCGGTGAACGGAGACAAGGACTCTGCGGTGGCTCTAAATGTCTGCCACGGACTGACGGGTGGCTTCAACTATAGGGGTGAAGAGTATTTCATCCAGCCTGTGAATGGCACCGGTGAAGTTTCGAGCCGGGAGCTGCACGTCATTCGGAGGAGAAATCGGCGCTTCCATGGCGAGGTCGGGGGCTCCAAGTGCGGGGTCCGAGAGGACGAGGACAAAATCCATGAACACCAGGAGACCAAATCACATCAAGAGCTCCCCTCAACTCCAAATGAGTCTCACTGTAGGTTTAACATCATTCAAACTCCAAATGTTGCTCCCATTGGCGATATTGTCGGAATAAAGGGCTGAATTCTGATTCATTCGGACTCGGCTGGATGTTTCGACGCGTTGTTACTGAGTTTCTTCGGAGTCACCATATGGCTAGTGTGTATTATTTCGGGGGAATGGAGCCAACAGGCTACAAGTGAGGTTAGGGTTAATAGCAGAGGAGAGGAGAGGAGAGGAGAGGGGCGGGAGGTTCGAGATGAGTGATTGCGTAGGAGGGAGTGGAAGAAGGCGGGAGGTACGGGATGGTGAAACGTGGAAACTCTCCTCCTGATAGATAGAGCATGTTGCGCAGGTCTGTCTCCACACACCTCTCCCCCGGGACCAGTGCGGATGGACTGCAGTTCTGTTAAACACGTCAGTGTAACTTCTGACGTAGGTTTAGTTGAAGTTGAGCCACAACAGCTGCTTCTGCTTCTCTTGCTTCATAGACACATTCTCCAATGATAGCCCGAAGAATACAACAATTTGTCTTTATAATATTAAAACCAAATGTAGAAGGTGTGGTGGTTAGCACGTGCACCTCACAGCAAGAAGGTCCTGAGATCCTGTCCAGGAGGGGTTTTTGTGGGGAGTTTGGGTTTGGGTTTCCTCCCACAGTCCAGTAACTTGCACATGAGGCTAATTGGCTGTTCCAAATTATCCTGAATGTGGGTGTGTGTTGGACCTTGAATGGACTAACAATTTGCTCATGGTGTGCCCCGCCTTTGCCACAGAGTCGGCTAAGATAGGATCCAGCCTTCCGATGTTCCTAGTAGAATTAAGTGGTTCAGCTAATGAATGAATGAATGAATGAATGAATGAATGAATGAAATGCCAGTTATCACTCACACAGGTCATGACTTTTTAATGCTGAATATCCGTGTACTTTTCCTGTTTCAGCACATCATCTTGCACGTCGTTTTGTGTCCACGCCACGATACATGGAAATCATGATTGTGGCAGATAAGTCAATGAAAGACTTCCACGAAGACGGATTGAACCGTTACCTCCTGACCATAATGGCAGTGGCTTCTCGTCTTTACCGACACCCAACTATTCATAACTCGATCACACTATCTGTCGTAAAACTTATGGTGATAAATAACAAAGAACAGGGACCGGACATCTCGCCTAACGCCGCCCTCACCTTGAGGAACTTCTGCCAGTGGCAAAAACAACACAACCCTCCCAGTGATCGTCATCCAGAACATTATGACACTGCCATCCTTTTCACCAGACAAGTAAGAGTCCGGTCAATGGTATCGCGTATGTAAACAGATAAATAAGTAATCATTTAATTTCTGAAATTGGATGTTGAACTGGCTGGTTTTCACCTTCGTGTACAGGATCTATGTGGCGCTCACTCTTGTGACACATTAGGAATGGCTGACGTCGGCACAGTGTGTGATCCGGACCGAAGCTGTTCCATCATTGAAGATGATGGCCTGCAGGCAGCTTTTACTGTTGCACATGAGCTCGGTAAGGTGTCTTCTTAGTCTCCTGCCTATTAAACAAGAACAACAGAAAGCTACAGTATAAAACATTCAAAACCTTACCCGGTTGATTTCATTGTCCTGTAGGTCATGTGTTCAACATGCCCCATGATGATGCCAAGCAGTGCGCTAGCATCAACGGTGACAAGTGGGGCTCCCATATGATGGCGTCTACTCTTTGCAACCTGGACCAGTTGCAGCCCTGGTCTCCATGCAGTGCACTGACGATCACATCCTTCCTGGATAATGGCCACGGTCAGTGTTTGCTTGACAAGCCGCAAAAGCCTCAACAATTACCACAACGCTTGCCGGGTTCAGACTATAGTGCAGACCATCAGTGCCGTCTCACATTTGGCGAGGAGTCACAGCATTGCCCCGACCTGAGCACCACCTGTGCAGCTCTCTGGTGCACTTTCACTACCCCAAATGGTCTACTTGTGTGCCAAACCAAGAATTTTCCATGGGCTGATGGAACTCCATGTGGGCATGACAAATACTGCATGGCAGGCAAGTGTTTGAACAGTAGTGACGCAGCCAGGCATAAGGTAAGCAACATTTGGTGCACTGTTTACGTTAGACACAAGATGTTATATGTTATATGTCTAACAGTTTCTCCCTCTGGCGTTCACAGACCCCAGTCAATGGTGGGTGGGGAACTTGGGGAACTTGGGAAGAGTGTTCACGTACCTGCGGTGGTGGTGTGCAATACTCTTCAAGGAAATGTGACAGTCCTCTGCCCAAGAATGGAGGCAAATACTGTGAGGGTAAAAGACTTCAGTACCGATCGTGCAATACAGAAGACTGCCCAGACAGCAAAGGTAAGAGCTTTAACGTAAGATTATGACTTGACTGATCAGGAATTTTCTCTGTGCTCTGTAACTTACATTATTTTTTGATCTTCTGTCCAGGTTTGACTTTCCGTGAAGAACAGTGTCTAGCCCACAACGATATCTCCTCCCATCTGACATTTGGCTCAAGTGAGGGCGTTGAATGGGTGCCGAAGTATGCTGGTGTATCACCCAAGGACCGCTGCAAGCTGGTTTGCAGAGCAAAGGGAACTGGCTACTTCTTTATCCTAAAGTCAAAGGTATGCATGACCGTTTAGTAGATAATTAATTTCCTATGCTAGAGTTGCGGCATCTCGGACAACTCTGGGCGAAGGTGGGTTATTCCCTGAACTGCTCCCCAGACCATCGCAGGGCCAATACACATACAAGGCATAAACACTCTACTACACTAGGAGCAATTCCATTTTCGGAACTGCTTAATCCTAATTTGAGCACGGGGAGGCTGGCACCCATTTCCGCCAACTCTGGGTGAGGGCAGAGTACACCCAGGGCAACTCGCCAGGCCATCGCAGACCTAGGGGTAATTTGATACAGACAATTAGCCTAATGGAGAAAACCCATGCAAGCATAGGCAAAGCCAGGACATGCTTTCCTCGACGCCAATGTGTCGCCATAGAAAAAGCATTATACAATTATTAACTATTTAATAACCAGGAACAAGATGTAAGATTGACTCTCTGCTTCCCACAGGTGGAGGATGGAACTCCCTGCACCCCCGACTCTACCTCTGTTTGTGTTCAGGGTCAGTGCGTTAAGGCTGGATGTGACCGTGTGATTGGCTCAAGTAAAAAATTTGATAAATGTGGCGTTTGTGGTGGGAATGAATCCACTTGCAAGAAGGTGTCTGGATCCCTGGAGTATGCAAGGTAAGTAAGCACGTCTAAATCAGCCTTCCCCGGGTTACTCATCAAGGTGACGTATTCTGAAGAGGACCTGTATGTCTTCTGCTTTCAGACCTGGTTATCAGGATGTTGTGACAATACCTGCAGGAGCTACCCAACTCGATGTGAAGCAGCGATCAACCAGTGGCCGTCGTCCAGACAACAGTTACCTAGCCGTTCGCCGGCAAGATGGAACCTACCTCCTAAATGGTGACTACAAGCTTACAACTTTGGAGACTGACATCTTCCTTAAAGGGGCACTGCTGCGCTACAGCGGTTCGTCAGCTTCTCTCGAGCGCCTGCGCAGCTTTGCTCCTCTGCCAGAGCCACTGATAGTCCAGGTACTATCCATAAGTGACTCTCCTCGGCCCCGTGTCAAGTACAACTACTATGCCCCTCGTCCCATCTCTGTAAACAAACGTCCCATCAATGCTATCAGGAAAACAGTTGTCGCAGAGTGGACACTACGTGAATGGGGTCCCTGCTCACACACCTGTGGTGAAGGGACACAGAAGAGGGACGTCCTCTGTCTAGACGCCCAGGGTCGACCATCGCAAGACTGTCCTGAAGAGCTGCGACCTCCTTCCTCTCGTCCCTGTATGACACATACCTGTCCATTTTGGGTGGTGGGGCAGTGGTCAGTTTGCTCCAAGACCTGCGGCCGAGGCTTCCGAAAACGTTCACTGCGCTGTGTGAATCATGACGGCCACGTTTTGCCCCACGACAGCTGTCACACAAAAGATCGGCCAAGACCCTTGCTGGACATGTGCGTCCAGAGTGCCTGTTAAGACTGGCTAGGACTGGACGCTGTCACCAACTTAGCGCTGTCGTCTGAAGCAGAGACCTGCAGGTCTGGGGTCCACTGGGCCCGACTCATGCTACAGCTCCCCCTCCTCCAGCACTAGGTGCAGTGCAGGACACAAAGCTGGTGCATCTTTGTACCTGACCGTAAAGCTGTGTTCGAGGAAGAATATTAAAAATTATAAGGACCCCCTTGGTACCTTTAGGTGCTAATACCACGCGCATTGGTCATTGAGTCTGAGTGTGTTTTTAGAGTGAATGGCTTCGTGAAACGCTCTCGTGTGTGTATTCCTTCTCTCTGTCCGAGCTGGACTGGACAGATGGTCGCTATATGAGAGGAAAATATGAGAGCGTCTGGAGAATAAACAAAAAAAAATTATGTGCATATTTTGGAATCTGTTAGTATTTGGCTGGGACAGAAAGAAACAGTGATTCAGTGAAACCTCGTTAAACTCTTGAAGCCTATTCAACGTCTCAGATTACCAAGACACACAAGCTGCTATAACAGACAGCAGGTTTTATGTATGTATTCATAACCATCACTACACAATTAGTATACAGGTTTTCAAAGCGTACAGCATCATTAACTAACGTATAGATAGAGTGGAGGAATGCCAAAGAACATGGTTTCTGTATCGGAGTGTGTGTGTGTGTGTGTGTGTGTGTGTGTGTGTGTGTGTGTGTGTGTGTGCGTGTGTGGGCAGGTTAGAAGGCATATATGAGGGTGAGGGACTTCTCTCCTGCTACTACTTCATAAGTAAGCCTCTCGTGCCTTCCGAGAAGGTGTCATATCTTTGTACAGAATATCCAAACATTATTTATTTTTGTACAGCCTGTTAAATATAATCTTGTGGCTTATTATTATTGTGTTTTTATTTGTTATTATTATTATTATTATTATTATTATTATTATTATTATTATTATAACAGAAGGATTTAGATTATATTGGAGTATTTATACAGTATTATCTATGATCTTAGGTTTATGAATAAAGTATCACATTGATTTGTGAGCTGAAATCACATGTGTGCTGGTGTGTTATTTTGGGATTAAATGGGATTTGACTTTGTTCTGAGACCACAGAGACTGGAGAACATAAGTGAATTTGTCATAGGTGGCACAACAAATTTGACGGGTGCCACGCTCCATTCACTCATTCGTTCATTTACCAAACCGCTTTATCCTACCATGGTCGCCTGGAGCCTACTCTGGGCGAAGGCAAGGCCCACCCTTAACATCGCATCACTTTTTCACAGGGATAAAACACAGCCGTTCACACTCACATCTCGGGGCAATTTGAAACAGCCAATCAGTCATGTCTTTGAACTGTAGAAGGAAACTTGAGGGCTCAGAGGAAACCCACACAAGCAACAGGAGAGCATGCAAACTCCACACAGAAACGCCATCGCCGAATCCGGGACCTCCTTGCGGTGATCAGGCGTGTGAAGCACTACGCCACAGCGCTGCTGTTAAAAAGAAGTGTCTTGCTGTTATGACTTTGGATAAAGGCGTCTACCAAATAAATATTATAAATCATATGTGTCATTAGGCCCTGTGGTGGCCTGGCAGGCTGTGCAGGGTGTACTTTGTCCTCACCGAGCATCAACTGAGATGGGCACCAGCCTCTCTGTGACCCTGATTAGGATCAAGTGGTTCAGAAAATGAATCAATGAACGATTAACTGTCAACAGAGGTTCACCAATGTGCAAGAAGTCTGCATCTACAAACAGAACGCCTCTGTCGTTAACCTTTTTAGTGTGAGCTTGAACCGTGACCTGCGTTCGCAAAACCAGTTCATGGGCATTTAGTAATGAGTAACTAGTACATTTGGTCCAAATCCGTGCAGATATTTATCTTTCAGAGTGTACACAACATTTTTCAAAGATGACTTCCTGTAGCCTTGAACTTTGACCTATGACCTCAGAACGAGTACCAGTTCATGGGTAAGTAACTTACTTTAGAAGTAAGTCATTGGTGACGTTTTGGTCAAAATCTTCTGAGGCGGTTAGTCGGACGCACAGACATAAGGACAGGACGAAAACATAATGCCTCTGAGTGGGACGTGCCGTAATAATTATAATAACGTTCCTCAATGGAAAGATTGCAATGAGGTTAAATATCTCATCATCTACTGTACACAATAGCATCATAGGATTCTGAGGGTCTGTACAAATCCGTGTTCAAGGAACAAGGCTGAAAATTAATATCGCATACCTGTGACCTTTGGACCCTTGTGCGGAATTGCATTAAAAACAGGCATGATTCTGTCAGGGAAAGCACTGCGTGGGCTCAGGAACACGTCCGGGACGCACTTCTCAGAGATTCAGGAATTTGAACTGAGTGCTGATAACAAGTTGCATTTCAAATTGAATTTCTCACTCAGTCACTCATTTGGCCAAATCCTACTAAAGTTATGGGGAGGCTGGAGCCTAACTCAGCCGACTCTGGGCAAAGGTAGGGTTCATACAGAGCAGCGCAACAGATCGTCACAGGACCAACAAACACACACACACATACAAACACATACACACACACACACACATACACAGACACACACACATACACACACATACACACACACACACACATACACACACATTCACACACACAAACACAACATACACACACACAGACATACACACACACACACACATACATACACACACACAGACACACTCATACACACACACACACACACACACACACACACACACACACACACACACACACACACACACACACACAAGGCATGATTACAGTATGCAAGAGTTGAGCTACACACGTGTAAACATTTACTAAACACGGGCATTCTGTCTTTGTCAAAAGCCCAAAAGTCCTTCATCTTTCACAGCTTAACATTCAAAATAAATTGTGTCTAATATTAGGTGTGTGTGTGTGTGTGTGTGTGTGTGTGTGTGTGTGTGTGTGTGTGAGAGAGAGAGAGAGAGAGAATTGGTACCTGTTAAAGCTCCAGGCTATTTAATTTCTGTAATATAGCACTTTGCCCTTTATAAAAACATGGCAAGCAACATATGACCTAAATCTGTCCTGTGTATGAATCTACCTAAAGGGCATCCAGCCCTAATAATGTAAGCCATAAATACAGCTGTTTCCCTGCTAACATGAAATAAATAAGGCGCCTGTTGTACCACTGAAATAAAGGTACCAAGAACAGGAACCCATAATTGTACAATTAGCTAAACCGTAATATAAATTGTTTAGTTATGATATGTCAATAATCCAGCTGATATAGCAATTATAATAATAATAATAATAATAATAATAATAATAATAATAATAATAATAATAATAATACAAAAAGGTGTTATTTATTAGATTAAAAACAGAATAGTGAACTTATTGAGAAAATAATAATAATAATAATAATAATAATAATAATAATAATAATATGCATTCAGGTTCATGTATGTTAAATACAAGATTCATTGATATTAAAATTTAAATAATACCATCAATTTTAAAAGTTTAATATTTAGTGACTTCAATGTCATTTACAGGATTTTATTTTCATTTTACATATATATATATATATATATAACATTCATCCCATAAGGGAAATTATTCCCTCTACATTTAACCCATCCAAAGTGAGCACACACACACTCAGAGCAGTTGGCTGCCACATACATTAGGGGCACCCAGAGAGCAGCTAGGCGTTAGGTGCCTTGTTCAAGAGCGCTTCAGCCATGAAGGTGGAGGAAAGGAAGGTGCTGCTCACTCTCCCACCACCACACATTTTTCCTGCTGGTTCAGGACTCGAACCAGCGCCCTTTCAGTCCCAAAGAAGCTTCTCCTACCATTAGGCTACGGCTGCCCCAGTGTGGCATCTTGATTGCCTTGAGTTATGACTGTTCGTATTTTTTCTTTGTCTGTAATGATCAGGAAGTGGGTTTTTTTGGATTTTATTAATGAACCTCTCATACATGAACTCTCACACTTCCTGTTCTCACAAGACGCGCTAATAACAAAGAGACGCAGATGTTTCTTTTCATCCTTTTGATAATCACACCGGGATTTGAATTTATTAAGTAATATAATTTAAGACTTAAAAAACAAAACAGCAAATGAGATATGCGATATGTTCACTAAAATGTTCATATGAGACCAATGTGCAACAGATGTTTCCCAAGCTGTATTCGAATCTGTATTCCAGCTCTAGTTGTAAGTCTCTATGTGTCCAGGATATTTGTACAAAAGTTAAGTGATATTAAATATTGTATAAGCGTGGTGAAAAAAAAAAAGAAACACGAGTTGGATTTATTCACTCTGACACTTTGTTTATGGATTAGAAAACCTGCGCCACATGATTTTAAAATGTCATACACCCTGCTGTTCTGTTCCACCCTGTCAGTGCATGTGTGTTCAAATCTCCCTAGAAAAATATAGACTGAACACCGGAGGGGAAAAAAGGGGCTTCTGCCCAGATAAATTAACAATGCACTGCTGTTACAGCAACATTTACACCTGAACGAAAGCCGAGCTTCTTGTATAACCTTTTGTTCGGTTGACTCTGGACACATTGTACAGAGCTCTTTCATTCGGCTGTTTATATTCCCCTCCTGCAGAATAGCAGAGCTGTGCAGCGGCACGCTCGCAGTTTCAGGCCAGGTTAAACAAGCTGTGATCACCAGCTGGGAGTACCTCTTAGCGGTGGGGAAGTATCGGGAACACTGCGAGCCATCCCAGGCACAGTAGGGGTCTCGTGCAAGACAGCATTCAGCGCACGCCTTGCCGTAAACGTCACAGCGGTGCAATGGCATCTGGGAAATACCGATATTCGAGCCGAGATAAAGCTGTTGCTGTAAAGAGACAGTTGGAATTGTCAGAATTGTTGTATATATATTAAAAATAATAATAATACAAAAATAAATAAAAATCAGGTAGTCACATTGAGATTGATTTAACATTTGCTTGTGTAATAGCATAAAGTTAATGTTATTTTGGTGAGAAATAAAGGATTCTGTGCACAAGTACAATGTTTAATTATAAACTAAGACAACCTCGCAGTGTCGGCTTGATTATTCACACAATGTGGAGGAAGAGTCACAGCGGCACATGCATGCTATCTCTGTGTGTGTGTGTGTGTGTGTGTGTGTGTGTGTGTGTGTGTGTGTGTGTG
>JAQNCB010000009.1:18499082-18511196 GCA_030068295.1 Euristhmus nudiceps | reverse complement strand
TATTATTTTATTCTATTTTACTCTATTTCCTTAACTCGTTGCAATTGTGTGTTTCTTGATGGGAACTTGAGACTTAACCATTTCACTGCCAGTAATTGCTTAATGTAATTTCTTGCCAGTGACAATAAAACTCTTGAATCTTAAATCTTGAATATATATATATATATATATAATGTGTGTGTATATATAACATATGTGAAAATGATTCCTCATTCTCCCTGAACCACTCTTTCATTATTTGAGCCCACATTTTATATCCGTGCCATCAGGGAAGAGAAGGTGTATTGATGTGAAATGGATTAAAGGATTTCCTTTTGCTTGTCTGGACTGTCTGGATATTTGTAGGTCAACTGGTATTTATCTTTGTGTTCATATGCAATTACAGGCCACCCGGAATACAAACAGTTGTATGCTTCTAAACCTAAAACCATTCCACCGCTTGGTATCAGACTTCAGCAACATGTAGAAGAATCAGATATTGATATGTCAACAATAACAGAACACGGTTGGTTGGCCACTCCACCACGGCAGTTGGTCAGACCCCGTGTTATCCTATCACTAACTAAATATAAAAAATCTGAAACAAACGAATTATTATATCAGCAGGCTTTCAACCAGTTAAATGATCGATATCCTGACTATAAAGCAGTTTATACTGATGGCTCTAAGGATGGCCTCACAGTTACACCATCAAAAGCATCTGCTTCCAGGCTGCATGATGGCAGCAGCATTTTCACTGCAGAAGCAAAGGCCATCCTTAAACCATTCGGCATATCAAAAATTCCGATCCATATAATTACATCGTATTTTCTGCCTGCTTGCAGGCAATTAAAAACTGCAAAGCTGATCACCCCATTGTCAGAGAAATTTTATTAGTTCATAATGTGCTCCCAATATGGCATCGTGTTTTGCTGGATTCCGAGCCACATGGGTATAAGAGGAAATTCTAAAGCAGATTCAGCTGCAAAAACAGCTCTAAATTCAAAATATATTTCAAATACTAAAGTTACATATTCAGATTTTAAACCTGCTATTAAATTTTTCATAAAGCAGCGCTGGAAGCCCCGATGGGACCAACAACATCACAATAAATTACATAACATTCAACCTCCTCTTGGCTATAAATCCCTAAACTCTTTCACCCGGCAGGAAGCTTGTGTCCTACGATGATGCCGTATTGGACACATGTATTTAACTCATTCTTATCCTTTAAAGGGGGAAGATCCCCCTGAATACGTACCCTGTCAGTGCCCCCTCACTGTAAAACTCATACTTTTGGAGTGTTGGAACACTACAGATATCAGGAAAACATTTTATTCCTCCATTACGTTGGAACAACTTTTAAATCAGTTTGGCGAACATCACATTTTAGATTTTATTAAAAAAGTAAATTTAATTGACAAATTATAATTTTTAACTCCTTACAAGTTTTAACCTTGTTGTGATAAACTGGTATTTTACTGATTTTATGCTGCTTTTTGTTGCTTTTGCAACCTTTTATTTTAACCTGTAGGAAACTACTTAATTTCACGCCACTAATGGCTGAAATATTGCCCAAGTGGCGCTAAACAATAACTCGTACTCGTACAATTACAGGCCATGCAGAGGCTCAGTGCAGTGGCTGCATTGAGTATTGCTGTGATGGAGTGCCTCCGTTCTGCTGTTCATACTACGCCTACGTGGGGGGTGTACTCTCGTAAGTACCCAGTGAAATGCACATAACCACAGACACCCTGTCTTCACTGACATTTTTTTTTACTCTGTCCTGCTGTTACCAGGATGAACTTTGACCTTTGCGAGCAGCTGTTTCTTTTAATTGTCATGCTCATGAATCTGAAACCTCACGGCTGTTCTGTGAGACGATGAGCACTCACGAGTAGCTCTTAACACCAACAAGTTTTCTACAATATCTGGATCTCTGCTCTGCTCTGCTCTGTAGCCGGTTTGGGGTGTCGCCAGGCTGCTTTAGACTTTCAAAATGCTTTCAAAACTTTCTTTTATAGCGGGGAGAACCATTATAGGTTCTACATAGAACGACACAACAGAATGTTTTAATATTACTAAAGATGGAAAGCTAGGAACCCTTAACGATCATTGAAGGGTTTGTGTTTTCTATAAAAACTACAGCGCTGCAGCGACGATCGAAGTGTGTAACTGCCAGTAATATAATAATTTGAGTCAGACAGACAGATAAGCCTGTTGCTGCCCTTAACCATAATTAATTCCAGGTGAATGAGTGTACGCCATGCTTGCGTTCCACGTGCTACACTTTAAACATGTTTGATCAGGTGTGTTAAGCGTGTTTGTTTGTTTTGTTTGTTTGTTTTTTTTCCCACCCTGTCCTCCCGTAACCTGCATCTATAACTTTAATACCATGCTCCATCTTTCGAGTGACAGAACACTGTTGATTTGGCCTCTTTCTCACAGTAAGGAGGGATTCAGACCCCTCCAAGCTACAAATAAATTTCCACAACTTGGGTGGCCATATTTGCTTTTATGAATACACTGGAAGGTTTGGGAGTTAAAGACTTGGATACACGTCACTGGTGTTTCATTACATTTGTTGAAGTAAAAAGAGCGAGACGCATACAGCAGCCATTACTGAGAGGTAAAGTGAAAAACCCTGATAGTATATCTTATACAGAAACGGTGCAACCTGATTGGCTTAATGTCTGACCATGAGTGACGTATACCATGCTCTTGTGTTGTATATTACCCGACAGCCTGGCTGGGTGTAGCATGCTGGGAATGAGTGGGATAGCTGTTTTATTCTATCTAAACCCACAGCATTGTTAGAAATATGTCTTTTTTTTTTAATTATTTTATTCCGCCTTTGCTAATTATTGTCAAATCGCCATCAACTACCAACAGATTATCTTCAACTACAGCTATAATAGAAATATTCATTTTTAATTGGATAATATGAATAGAAATATTCTTTATTATAATTATTATTTAGTCCTACAAATTATTACGTTCAACTGCCAACAAATCGCCGCCAACTATCAACAAATTATTATAAACTACAACTATAATAGAAACATGTTTTTAAGAAGACTAAAATAAAAAAATTCTACCAGCAAACATTTAATTGGAAGATGAGTATATTGTTTGTAATGCATATATTACCAAATTAAAAAAAATCATTATAGCTACACTTGACTGTATATCTAACTTAAACAGTGTCAGAATCATATGTTGGCAGTTGATGGCAGTTTCAGTATCGGATTTCTTGTATGGGGAGCAGTTGATGGTAATTTATTGGCAGTTGATGGTAATTAGTAGTGTCCTTTTATTCAAATAAAATATATATATTTTAACATTTATGTAATTGGGCAGATACTCTTATCCAGAGCTACTTAGAATTAACATTTTGTTTTTGTTTTTTTACAACTGAGCAATTGAAGGTTATGGGCTTTGCTCAAGGGCCCAACAATGGTGGTACTGGGGATTGAACCGCTGACCTTCAAATCAGGAACCCATTGCCTTACCCCCTGAGCCACCCCTGTCCTGGTAATTAATTTATCATTCAATCAATCAATCCATCAATAAATTAATTAATTAACAAACAAACAATATATATAATTACCGTTAATAATTAACAGAAGAGCCGGTTTGCTTTTAGCCTAGCATGGGGTTCTGCAGGTTAAAGCAGTTCTGCTCAGGCGTCAGGTAAAATGACCAGCCTTTTCAACTGCCCTGTTATGAGAAGGTGACGTGGCTGACTCGACGTGTTGTGATAAAGAGAATTGACTCCTGTCTTTCTATTGAAATGAACTTGGGGTGTTTGATCAAAACATGGTTCTGAGGATCTGGCTTACTTTCATAGGGAATACATAAGAATTTAAATATACATAATATATGATGTAAACCTAAATGGTCTTTTCCCGGTTTGAAAGGCCAGGTTTTTATATAATAATAGACATTTATAATGCATTCAAAATATTTTGTATACCCCTTGATGGCAATGGTGTTCCCTAAGAACAACAGCCTATTAAGGATAATGTACCCTGCCATAATACAAAAAAAACAAAAAACAGTTGAG
Organism: Euristhmus nudiceps; assembly: GCA_030068295.1. NCBI lineage: Eukaryota > Metazoa > Chordata > Actinopteri > Siluriformes > Plotosidae > Euristhmus > Euristhmus nudiceps. The sequence continues at coordinate 18,507,151 of JAQNCB010000009.1, read as the reverse complement.
TGGTTTGAGGACAACCGGCCTCCAAATTCTTCATCAGTGGGATGCACTGGACAAACAAGTCCAAACCATGGAGACCCCACCAAGCAACTTTCAAGATTTAAAGGATGTGCTGGGAACTTTTCAGTGCCAGATGTGACAGCACACCATCAGCGCTCGTGTGGCGTCCATGACTGCAATAAGAATTATTTGCACCCGAAACATATTTAACAAATGCTTTGAAGTTTAATATTTAAATATAAGAATGTTTCATCCTTTTCTGTCTTGTGAGCATAAGTATTCACATTTATTATTCTTTCATTAGATTATAAAATGCTCTAAAACTCTAAAACAGGGGGGGGGGGGGGGTGTCAAACTAATTTTTATTGAGGGCTTCTTCACTAAATTTCGAGGGACAGATAATCCAGTCAAAAAGGGCAACCATCAAACCTACATGTCAACGCGATTAGTTTGGTTTATGATTCATCCTCTTTAACTTTATTTACATTGCTTTTCTAATAATGCTTGATGGCATCATGCTGGCTTGCGATCTCTTTTGAAACATGAATGATGGTTGAAATAGATTTCCTACCCCCTAATAGTTAAGCAGTAAATTATGATTCCTGGTAATGGTTGATAGAAAGTAAGTACAATAATCATATACCTTGAAAGCACTTCCGGGCCACATTAAATGAGTTGGCGGCCTTGAGTTTGACACCGGTGCTCTGAAGCATCACTCAAGTCCAGTAATGAAGTGCGGTGCTTTTGTTTGTGTTTTTTTTTCTTTTTTTTTTTACGTGTTTACTGCATATTTGTCAGCATATATTGTAACTTTGCATGTCTCATTTGCATGATATCTTCAAATCCATTAAATCTAAGCATTGTACATTCTGTGTAAAATACAATGGTGAGCTAAAAAGCTCATAGACTGAGTAATGGAAGTTCCATACCCTATAACAAGGGGATCAGGTGCTCCAACGCTGATGGAATAAATGTGTAGACCGCAGGGGAGACGATATTGAATCCTATATAAAGTGGTCCAATTTGACCACTGCATCATGGTCAGCCTATGAGCTTTTTAGCCCAACCCTCGTGTGTCTGCATGTTTTGTTGTTTATCATGCAGCGTTAACGTGCTTCTCGTCTTTTGTTACCAATTCTAGTGGCACAGCTATTTCTGCGATTGTGTTTGGGGTAGTATTTCTAATGGGAGCTGTGGCAGCCATACTTTTATGCATTTGCATGTGTGTGAATGGCCGAACTGCGAGGGTGGGCGTCTTCAACACGTCATACATCAACACAGTGACTCAAAGCTATCCAGGTAAGAAACCGTCATCACACATCATCGTATCCAGGGTTGAATCAACTAAGTAGCTGATTACGAAATTAATAATTAATTACAGGTGGAGTAATTGTATTTTGGCAAGTGGTCATGTAATTGGGGAGGTGATTATTTTCAGACCACAATTCAATGGCACATTTTTGTATTAAGAAACTTGATTTGTCTAAATGAATTTTGATCACCAATCACATCATCACTACATAAAATATATGTAAATTAAAATATATACATTTAAGAATACTGTCTGTCATTAAGACAGGATTCTAATAATCATGAAAAGAATGATGATTTTCCATCGCTGGAAAAGTATTCAGGCCAGATGGATGTCTGTTCTTGGATGCCCGGTTCAAAGAACTGATGTTCCTAAGGTGCGATGCAGACACTGATGAGTAAATTCCTTGGCCTTTATGATGTACGCTGTAATTATTGGTATCTAAAAGAATTTATGCACTTATATACGGTTATAAATACTATATGTGGCCATATAAGATAAGATAATCCTTTATTCGTCCCACAAACAGGGAAATTTGCATAGTTACAGCAGCAAAGTGGATAGTGCAACACAGTCTAAAAATAACAATAAGTAGAAAAGAAAAAGTAGCAAAAACAACTAAGGAACTATATATACACAATATAAGTGAATAATGTAAGTGAATGTAGGATACCAACAGTATAATTATATAATTATATACATATAGTTATATAAATTACCTTTTAAGATGCGCAACATGTTATGCAATGTATCTGTGGTCATGAACATCTATATAAATATGTAAATCCACAGTAGTGGCAACCCCTAGCGTTTCCTGGAGTTAAAAAATCAAAGAGCCCCTTCAGACAAGTACTCCCCCTATCAGTCCTCATTCATTCATTCGTTTTCCAAACCGCTTATTCCTAATTAGGGTCACGGGGAGGCTGGTGCCCATCTCAGCCAACTTGGGGTGAGGGCAGAGTACACCCTGCGCCAGGCCATCGCAGGGCAGAAACACGATGACGGCTATGCAGCTCCTCTTTGCGAACATCAGCAATGGTTCTTTTACGTCCCTCTCACCACAGACAGGGAGAGACACGGCCTGCATTTGATAACCCAGTTAGGGGCACTGGGGGGACAGCAGGAACAACTGTTGACAGTGGGGCTTGAACCCCCAACCCTGGGATCACCATTCCAGCACCTTACCACCAGGCCACCGCTGCCCAGCTATCAGTCCTGAATAAAATTTCAAGTTTCTTCCGACAGAGACTTGTGAACTGACTTTTGATCCGTGAAAAATGCTGAAAAACGATTTTGATGAAGGATGCACATTGTCATGTTCGCACTCTGTAGCACACCGGCTGGACACAATGTCTTGTCTAGTCGATGTCAACATCACCAGCTGCTTATTTGCATAAATAAATTAACCGGCATGCAGTTCAAGGAAAACGGTTTCGAAGAATCTGTTCCGAGGAGTTGGGTTGCATTGCTGGAGGGGATTTTGGAGGTGGGGGGGTGAATGGTCATCACGGGCACTGGACAAAAGATGATTGGCAGGTACAAAACCCTTTTTCTCCATAACTGGCAGAGGAATCAAAACAAAAACGTAGGGGATATTTGGGGGGGCATTTATTGCTGTTGAAAACTGTATGCACTGTTGCAGTTCATTTGTGCTCTACGATGTATCAGTGAGGTGAACGTTCATCACGTATGCAGTTGAATAGGTGATGAACGTTGCGTGATTTGGGCCATTGTTTCGGCGGGTCGGGGACTGTTTTGATGCATTTTTAAAAAAGGGTGCCATTGATCTTTCATTGACTAAATAACAAAGAATACAATGGTAAGGTCTGTGGGCTTTTACACCCGAGCCTAGTGGCTCATCAGTGCCGGTGCATATATCCAGTTTCTGTAGCGTGAGGTGACTAGGAGTTCAACTCCTCCTGGATGGGACGATGGTCCATCGCAGGTTACCTTCCCAGTATTTTTACTGGTACCCATTTATACTGCTGGGTGGACAGAGGCACACTTGTGGTTAAGACCTTGCCTAGGGATCTTAGCACAGTGGGGGTCTCAATGGGATGCAAACCCACAACCTCCTGATCATGAGCCCAGCACCCAAACCGCTACACTGCTGGCCCCACACACAATGCAATGTGTAATGGGTGTGTTTTGCCCGAGAGAAACAGCTTTTGACTGACAGGGTGAAAACGCTCTGGTGTCCATTTTTCAGGGAAAATCTTTTTACATCTTTAGTCATAAAATTGTTTGTGCGGCATTGAGGTCAGAAATTTTTTTATGCATTTTACTCACACACGTAAAAAAGACTGTGGTTGTGTGTTTTTTTTTATTATTATTATTTACCTCGGGATTTATTAGTGCATGACACAAAACAATAAGCCAATTGCGTATTTCGAGTGTGCATGTGCGAAAACGCGTCAGTCAGACGTCACGGCTACCAGTCTTTCCAAATGTCTACTGCTCCATACCTTAAGTCTTGAAGAATTTAACTCTGCTTCGCTTTAAGCCTTAAATCTACCGGTGGAAATACAATGCCAGGTGCACATTGTGCTGGAGTCGGCTGTGGAAACGGACTTTATCATTTTGAACGCCGGAAAGGAAAGTATGGACCGGCACTTGTGTGCGCCCAGCGCCATTCACGTTGTTTACATTTCCAACAGTACGAAATGATCTAGAGCGACGAAAAATCCAGGAAAAAATGATGAGTTTTTTACAAATACTCTCGGCTTCTATTTTTAATGTTTATAAGCAAAAGTAAGCTTGATAAAGGCTAGTATTCTTAAGCACCGAGTATGCCACTGATGATTACAGATACAAGTACACCATAATCCGAATACAGAGTTTAAGTCACGGATAATAAATTTAAAAATAAACAAAATAATTACAGAAGTCTTAGGGGATGTGGGTTACAAGTGGTGAAAACTATTTTTAAGTCTAACTTTCAGGCATTTGTTTACTTGTAGGCCGCACCCGCTAAAAACACTCGTATAGTAGAAACGAAGATATAATAACGTTACCGGTTCATTTAATTATATTAACGCTAATATAACAGACATCACTAAGCCATTATGAAAGCTGTAAAATTTTAAACCAGCTCAGGCATGAGCCTGAAATCTTACCTTCCTTGTAGTCATTCCTGATCATTTTCCAGTAAATAATCATTTATGTCCACACACATGCGAGGGAGCCCCTTCTCCACTGCCTCGGCTTCTCCTCCGTCAGTAAGAGAAATGGGGTCGGGAATTTTTATTTTAGCCCCACAGTCTGCAAGGTTTGATAATTTGAATTTTATAGCGTCGGCTTCTTCTCCTCTGGTCAGAACGCACGGTAATTTCTGTATATTAGCTGCATATCCAAGTGCCACTAATTCTTCCTTACGTTTGGCATTAGTGGGAAGATCACGTCGTTTACAGAATCCTTTTAGATCGTCAACTTTCCACCTTTGAAAGTCCTCAATAGTAGTACTTTCGCTAACCGGCAAGTTGAATTCAGCCATTTTAGTGGTTTGTTTGGTAGCCACGATCCCATGATGCCCTGCGTGCCACGAAATGCGCAATTGGCTTATTCAATGAAAATCGGGGGGGCGGCACACCACTACCGTAGATTTACCCAAATACATTGACAAAAAACAATTTATGTTTGTTGTGAGCTAAGTAATGTGTAATTGCAATTGAAAATTCAATTGATTGGAACAGTAATTGTAATTTATTATAATTGAAAATTACACACTGTAATGTAATGCATATCTTGTAATTGTTATTGACCCCTGTCCTGTTTTAGATTTTTTTTTTACAGAACTTAAAATGAACTTGTACATACACGAATGAATTAATGTCGAGTGTCTTTCTCACACACAGGGTCACCGCCTCCCTACAACTTCAGCTGTGAGATGAACCCCCCAGATGTTCAACCTCCTCCGTATACCTCGGTGCCCCCCAGAACAGCCAACTACTCCCCACCCCCACCGTACCCTGGCTGTAATCAGAAATAAATTTCCCTCGTGCACAATCGAGAACGGGGTTAGAAAACATTACTTATGATGTCGAGAGCTGCACTGGACTAAATGATGACGTTAGAAATTATTAAAAGTTGCCTCTGGTATGCTGTGAGCGAGAAAAAAACCAAACTGAACTGAATTCTGTGCGTCCTCACTGCTTTTACTAACACAAACTTTGTTGCTGGGATGTGGATCATTTCCAGTGTTTTTTATGCATTTACTTTTTTTAATGGTCTGTATGTAGATTCGACTGACCACCGAGTCGTTGTACACTCGGATAACTCTTTCCAAAAAATGTTGACGCGTTGTCCTGGATAAAGCCATGCTGGATTTCTGGACTGTGACTCGAATGGTTTTTATTTGAGAATGATCTTTACTGTGGACTTGCACAACTGCTTTTATCTGTTTCATGTAAATAGAAACCTGATGATATCGATGCCAAAGACGTGTAATCCCGAAAAACTGTGTACATCACAACAACAGGGACGAGGCGTTGGTTCAGTGGTTAAGGTTTTTGTGCTACTGATCAGAGGAGTGAGTGAGAAAGACCTTTAGCTCTCTCACCTCTCAAACCTTGAACTCTCATCTTGTTTCTGTCTTTGGATAAAAGCTTCACCCAAATGATTCATTCATTGGTTTTTTTTTTGTTTTTTTTCACATTTGAGATGGACAAGCGACTGATGTGAATTCATTTCATTCATTCACTTATTCTCTGAGCCACTTTATCCTAATTTGGATCATCGGCAGGCTGACGCCCATCTCAGCCGACTCTGGCAGAGTATACCCCGAACAAAAGAAATAAAATACCAATGGGGAGAGAGAGAGAGAGAGAGAGAGAGAGAGAGAGAGAGAGAGAGAATATGGCGGATGCGAGCAAGTCTCGAACTTTCCGCGTGGAAGTCTCCAACTTGTTCCCTTCCTTTGCTAATGAAAATTTTGTGAGTAAAACGACAACTTTGTGACTTTCTCATGATGTGTGTGGACTGTTTTGAGACTACTCCGCGTCAGAACCTAGTTGTGCCGAAATTTCAGCCATATTTAAAACGCTCTGTGCCGAGTTCATGAACCAGGCGGCCGAAACGCAACGCTACAAGTCTCGAGCGACAAACTTGAGAATGAAGAGTGACTGTCGCAGATTACCATTCGTGTCAGTCACTTTTCTGTGTCACCCCTAGTGTGATCACTCCCTTAAATCTACTAGAGTTGTTGGCTGACAGCAGGGTGCACTAGTCCATCACAGGGCCAACACACACACAATTATCCACATTTACCCAACACTAACTAACTTTGCATATTTTCCCGTTCTCACTCGCTCGTTTGCTGAACTACTTAATCCTGCCACAAGGATCACGGGGAGGCTGGAGCCTATCTCAGCCGACACAGGGCAAAGGCAGGGTACACCCTGAATGACTTGCCTGATCATTTCCTAACCAATACACTCACAACCTTAGATTCACATCTCGAGGTAACGGTTAACAGACAATGTGCACGTCTAATGTGCATGACTTTGGGAGAAAGCCAGAGAACGCCGAGGAAACCTGTGCAGGCACAGGGAAAGCATGCAGACTCCATTGGCTCTTGCCAAGCTCAAGATTTGACCCCAGGCCGCTCTTGCTGTAAGGCAGGCGTGCCAACCGTTACACCACTGAGTCAAGGCTTGTATGTTTTCATTCAGAGAGAATTGTTATATAATTTTATTTCTTGGACTATGAGGTGGATGTGTGAACAACTACGCCACCATGCTACCCTTTGCCAAATTAGCAAGACCGAATGCTGTGATAAAAATGCAACATTGGGCCTTTAAATATATATATAAATGAGTGACTATTGGCACCCATGGTAAAACAAAAAATATTTGTTGTTTATCTTACACTGAACATGTGACAGAAATAAAACCTTCATGTGATGAAGAATAATCTAAAGGAAAAAGAATAAACGCCCACTAAAACGGCATGAAGAGTGTATTTTCCATGTATTCTCCTTTCGCTGATCCGCCTTTCTGGATGGGGAGCTGGATTGTGTGGCGGTTATCCATCTGACTATATATTTCCAGATTCGATGCAGAGATGCCCCAGCACTCTTGGATGATTCATACCATGCACAGTTTCCTGCTTTACTCCATTCTTCTGGAAAAAGTGAAGAGCTTAGCGATGTTCACTCGTTTTCCCTGAGCAATGCGCTTTGCTCTGTTGCGGTGTTGTTAGTTGCCATGCTCTTTCCCTTCTCTTCTTTACTTCCTGAGTAAGTCAGTCTAATCGCTGGAGTCTTCTCTTCCTGCAGCTGCTGCTTCCGTCACTCTCGAGCAGATTCTGCTATCAAACCTGCTGCTCGTTCCGCTCCACTGCGCAGCTATACAGGAAGGTGAGGCATCGCCAGGAGTGTGTCCTTTACCTGCAAGTTGTGCTCCATGTGTCTCTAATGCGGAGATGCCTACCAGTACGGATTCTCCATATTTTGTACGGAAAGTTGATGTAAATGCGGTGCTATTTTGTATGGAAAAATAAGAGCAGGCGCGCTCTCTATCTGTCTCCCGCGCGCGCTCTCTCTGTCTGTTTCGTGTGCGCATCATATGCTGGTGTTGCCATCCTACCTCTAGATTTTAAGTATGATGTAAAATAAATGTCAATAATATTGCTTACAAATACATTCAAACCGCTTATTCCTAGTTAGGGTTGCGGGGAAGGCTGGCGCCCATCTCAGCCGACTCCGGGCGAGGGCAAAGTACACCCTGGACAGCTCGCCAGGCCATCGCAGGGCAGAAACACG
>JAQNCB010000009.1:18468559-18479037 GCA_030068295.1 Euristhmus nudiceps | reverse complement strand
CTGGCGAGTAGAACGGTCTTCGGCGGGTTGCCTGAATCTGTGATATTTCGAACTATTGTGTCGATTTGTAAAAAAAAAAAAACCCAATGTGTTTAGAAAAACTGCCGAGTATTGGTGGATAAAATATTATGTGTTGGTCATTTCCGTTCCCCTTTAAACTCACAGAAGTTATAATCTTAAAATTGATTGAGTAGGTGATGGGGGTTTTGAGTCATCCTGTACACAGTAATTGTGAAACCTTTTCAGCTTTTTGTTCGACTATCTCTGGATTATAACTCATGAGTCAAAATGACACTCGCAGTTTATCACGAGCGGACAGCATCGTTATCATGCTTTAAAATGGAAAAATCCATAAACATTGGATCTTTGGTGGTTGTTTTTCTTGCATTTCCTTATAGTTTATACAATTATTTTTGGATTTATAATAAAATTTTGACTGTTACAGAGCTGTTTTTCTCATGTGCCCATGTACTATGTAGCCTACTAAACTTGAAATATGTGTAAACTATTACGAAGAATTAAAACTTTGTGGAGTGTTAAGAAGCACTGTTGCGCAGTTATTTGGCTCTACAGCTGTTCGCTCCTACACTGGGAGCAGGCGTGTAGCAATCATTATTTTAAAAATAAATAAAATAAAAGAATAAATAAATCACGTATATTGTTCCGCTGTGCCTTTTTTGTTTGTTTGGTTTTTGGGGGGTTTCTTTTGCTTGTTTTTACTTAGGTCCCATTTATTATATATTTAAACAATTATATGCATCTAGTGTGGAGGATGTTGGTAAAATTAACATTTCCTCTGAAATTACATCTTGGGGAATATTTAATGACAGTCACCTCACCTTTGGCGCATAATATTTAAAATATTCTTCTCTTGGTGTGAAAAGTTAGTGTTCTGTTGGTTAATATTCATGACAGTGGAGAATTAAAAAAAAAAAAAAGCAGGATATCAATATAGAGGCAAACTTTTGCAGTGATGTACTGATAGATGAATCGCTTAGCGCACAGAACACTGATTACGGTGCTGCCTCTTCGGCTTTCTTTCATTTTGCTTTACTGTTTTACTTTTCAATGTGGTGGATCGCTCTTTACTTTGGGGGTTTTTCAGATTAACATTCCTGTTTCCTATGCTTAACCAGTCTTTTTCAGCAACTAATGTTATTTCTTGACGTGTACTTTCTTGTCGCTGCCGGCTACTAGCTGTCTGCTAATGTATTTTTAATCAATCACCTTATTGTTCATTTCTTTGTTTCCCCTCCATTCTACCTGCAATTTCTTCCACGTCTCCCCTCTTTCTGTCCATCCGTAGTGCCGACCACGTCTCCAAGCTCTCCAGATGCAGTAGATCGCTACCTGGAGACGCCAGCAGATGAGAATGAGCATGCACATTTCCAGAAAGCCAAGGAGAGCCTGGAAGCCAAACATCGTGAGAGAATGTCTCAGGTGAGAAAGATTATAATCATGGTTATAGTCCCTAATGCCTTAATACCTTTTTCATTTCAAAATCTATTTAATTTAAGTTATAAACTATTTGCTGATGTGAAGATGATCCATTACTGACAAGTGCTAGCCTGTATCAAAGATGCCTAGATCCAAAATTTGGTCATGATTCATGGCTTGGGAATGGATTTACAGATTAGTGCATTCAGAAGATAACAACTGGCTTTATGTGCAGTTTGTATTTAAACCATTATTTCTTATGTAATTTTCATTAACAATATTTTTAAAATCATATGTCATAATACATGGGTAAATATACACTCGTGTACAAAAATATGAGGCACTCTGTTTTGTTTTTGGTATAAACTTTGCTAGATTTTTATTTTATGACGTTAATATGAGCAAATTGGTACAAAAACATTTTAGATTTTCAAACATTATTCTTCCTGCACAAAATTAAACGTCACTATTAATGAGGATCAATATAGTGTATCAGAATTAAAAAAAAAAAGTCACACCAGGGTTAAATGTATGTTAGTTTTTCCTGCAATTGCCTCTTGAAGTATTTGACCTCCTTGTCGAAGGATATGTAAGGCATACAGGTGGCTCAGCGAAGAAACATTAGAACACTTGACATTGAAGGCGTCCACATTACTAGTAACGAGTTGTACTTTACTGTGGCCCAGGGTCGTCCATTAGGGTAGTGTTGTATCGAATCAAGCACTCGGAGTCATTACACTGCCTGAAAATGCTGTTGAAATATTTTCTTTCCACACTTGTGTGTCCCCGGTGTCTTCAGCTGCTATTTTTCAAGGCACAAAACCCTGAAACTTCTGTACACGGCCAAGACCTCAGCCGTCTGCACTCTAATTTTCTGCTGGTTAAAATCTAACACTAATAGTGCACTGTGTGTCCGCGTACTTCACCCTGCGAACATGTTTATGTGCTCAAAGCAGCCAGTAAGTACTGAAGTGCATGGAATGAGACACTGTGTGCCTGCTGTCTTGATATTTATACACAGTTCGTCTGAAACCGAAAGGAAATCGTCAGTATGATTTCTCGTACAGGGATTTTTCTGGGGAGTTGTTGAACAACTGATGAAACAAATGATGGGGGGGAAAAGTGAAATGCAAATATCTGTGTGTGTGCGAGGACAAATAAGACTGGGTGGAGCACAATAGAGCTGCTGCCTCACAGCTCCAAGGCTTTATCTGTTTGGAGTCTGACATGTCCCCTCACGTCAGTGAGCCTCCAGAAATCATGTCTGTGGGTGGACTGATGACTCGGAATTGCCTCGGGTGTGAATGAGTATGTGCAGGTAGTCAGAGTGAATGAGTAGGGTCGGATGCCCTTTAAGGCCTTCTCTGTGAAGCTGTCTGAAAAGGATGTGTTGGAAACCATTGAAAGACAAATAGACAGTAAAACCGAGCTTGTTGTGCAGGTGATGAGAGAGTGGGAGGAGGCTGAGCGTCAGTCTAAGACTCTGCCACGTGCCGACAAGAAGGCAGTCATCCAGGTGAGTTCTGCCCATCGGCGCTTTCATCGCATGGAAATTTCCACTAAATACGACCAGGACCACATGGAACACATCTGTTGGTTCTGGGGATCCAATTTCGGTCGTTGATTTCTCTCTTGCTTTTATTTTCGTCGTTCCTTCTTTTCTCACCTTTTTTTTTTCCTTTCCTTTCCTTTCTTCCATGATCCATCCAAAACCACCCACCCACCCCTTTCTTTTTTCCAACTCTCCTCCTGTGCCTGTCTATGCAGCATTTCCAGGAGAAGGTAGAGGCTTTGGAGAAGGAGGCCGCCAGCGAGAGGCAGCAGCTAGTGGAAACTCATATGGCTCGTGTGGAGGCCCTTCTGAACGACCGCCGCCGCCTTGCACTGGAGAATTATCTCAGCGCCCTGCAGGCAGACCAGCCGCGGGTACATGCATGCACGGACGCACCTGACGTGTTTCGAATACGTCTCGCGTTTCACTTTGGTGACGTTTCACGCTTGCCTCTCGGTCCTTTGTGTGGCGAGGGAGTAACCGAATGCAAAACGAATAATGCGCCGCTAAGCAGATTACATGCACAAAATGAAATGCACCAACTTTCTCATACTCCCCGTAGTAAACCCTCTCACCATCTGTGTGCCCTCCATGTGACACTCCTCTTCCCTCCCTCCATCCATTGACTGTTTTTCTGCTCCAGCGCTTTTCTGACACCTCTCTTCCTTAGCACGCTTTCATTCTCTCTCCTCCTCCTCCCTCCAGGCTGAAACCAAGTCTCATTTTCTTTGCCTGTTGTGGTTCGAATCCGACACAGAAGCTTCAAGGGGAGGAAGAATCGCGTTAGATTAATCTCGACCTCTTCGTGCTGGGCTGCGGGATCCTGATGGTGGTGATGGTGTACACAGCTAGTTGAGATGAAGCTGTATTAATATTAAACACATGGTACAAGCAGACATTCATCACACAGTGGTTTAATCTGATTGTCCTGGACTGCATGCGCTGGTTCTCTAGTAAAACCCATTTGGAACGGAACTGTCCGTGAGCATCTCGTTTTGCTCAGCCTCTGTATTCAGGGTTATTGATTTGTCCGTGCCCAAATTCAGGCTGGTGCGTTAAAGGTAGACCTGAATGTTTAAAAAGCTTCTCTCAGTTCAGAACGTAATTGGGCACTGCCCAGCACAAAAAATAAATAAATTCGCACACACTAATATGTATCATGGTGTTCTGCTTACAGCACGTAATTATCATAACATTGTTTCAGCAAATTTAAGTAACATAACATGTATTTCCATGCGGTGTCAGGTTCGTTTCTCACCGACGTCTTGAACTGATGAGGGGGAAAACTGAACCACTCCATAAAGTCTTCTCCAGCACATCCTAAATACTTTCAATAGGGTTACGGTCAGGACTACGGGGGGGGCAAATACATATGTGAAAATGATTTCTCATGCTTCCTGAACCACTCTTTCGTTATTTGAGTCCCCATTTTATCTTCGTGCCATCAGGGAAGAAAAGGTGCATTGGTGTGATAACCTGCTCGTTCAGTACATTCAGCTCATCATCTAAATACATTAAAGTATTGATGGGTGAATTTTTTTTTTTTTTTTTTTTTTTTTTTTTTCTCCTTTTTTTTTTCCCCCCCAACCTCCCCGGTCAGGCAGTGTACATTTCAACAGCGTTTGGCTATTGTCTGTCTTACCTGTCACTATCTCATAAATTACTAAAAATCAGAATCTTTGATATCGTTCAGCACATCAATATCATTAAAACTTATTGCCCTCAACAACTCTTGCCGTATGGCTCCTCTTATTCCTTACAGCACTCAATGCTAATCCCTGAGGCAGCAACAGGTTGAAGTAATGACTCGCCATTCGGTTGACATTTTCATCCAAGAAGAATCAGCCTTTTGTTCTCTCTCCTTCTCTCATTCTTTCTTCAGCCTCGTCACGTGTTCAGTCTGTTGAAGAAGTATGTGCGTGCTGAGCAGAAGGACCGGCAGCACACCCTCAAACACTTTGAGCACGTACGTGTTGTGGACCCCAAGAAAGCCGCTCAGATTCGTCCCCAGGTACTTAACCAGACCTCATTCTCTCACCAAGACATAAAGCAAATTTGTTTTTTTTGGATTGTTTGTTTGCAATTCTAAAGCGCAGATCATGTTCAAGTCTTAGGTTTGTTGTTAAGGGTTGAATATTAACAACATGATGTAGCATTAAGTGGTAACATTTGACATAAAAAAAAAAAAATCTGTGGTGATTGTACGAGTAAAGGGGCCCTGACACTTGCATGACTTTTGGCCACGATTTTGTCATGCCATTTTGGGGCATGAACTGGGAATGCTCCCGCACTGTTCACGCATACTTCGCGCATAAGTCGCACGCATCCTCCCGCGTCGTCCCGACGAGTTCAGGACGAGTTCACGAACAATTTGCGCATAGTTCATGACTTGGTCACGAAATTTTGTTGTGACCAAAATTTTGAACATTTCAAAATTCTCATCCCAACATGGCATGCGGTCACGGCAGGTTTACGCACACTCCACGCCGGTTTACGACTAGTTTGCGCATTGGCACGACTCGTCATGCCAATGTGTGCCACAGAATCGTGCAAGTGTCACGGGGGCTTAAGATAATTGCAGCTTCCTTATTACCTTTTGTATGAGCTGTGTGGAAGGTGCTGTGGCTCGACGATCTTTCGTTCCACAGGAAACTGTGCGTTTCTGTCCACAGTCCTTGAGTACGCGCTCGGTGCGAGTAAGTTATCACCCTTCACATGAGCAATATATTGTTCATCTTATTATTCCTAGACATTTGAGAGCTTAAGAAAATTGTGTGAAAGCAAAATATTATCGTAGTCATTACATTTCCATAGACAGGACGGACCGAGCATGCTTGTGTCCGAAGATTCTGACAAGGTACGTTTTTAAATTTGAATTTCTCCACAAATGACTGACTAACTGAAGTCATGACAGTAGTAATGTTATTAGTAGGATTATTGTAAAACACTTTGTCCAGTTAACAAGGATCTGACATTATGTGCCAGTTGGTGCCAAAGCTGAGTGAACACGTGTGTTTGCTCCACCAGTCATTGTGTCCTGTAAGCCTATACCATCCAGTATGATTTATTTATTCATTTTCTGAACCGCTCGATCCTAATTAGGGTCTCAGGTAGGCTGGCGCCTATCTCCACCGACTCTGGGCGAGTCCAGAATACACCCTGGACAGCTCGCCAGGCCATCAGAGGGCAGAAACACGCTGACGGCTCTGCAGCTCCTCTGTACGAAAGTCAGCGATGGTTCTATTACATCCCTCTCACCACAGGCAGGGAGAGACACCGCCGGCCTCGGGTAACCCAGTTAGCGGCACTGGGGGGGACAGCAGTGACAACCCGGTGATAGTGGGGCTTGAATACCCAACCTTGGTATCAGTAATCCAGCACCCTTCCACCGGCGCACCACTGCCCACCACCCACTATGATTTCTTAATAAAATTACTTGTAATAAAATTCTTAGATTTGATATGAAGTATATTGGAAGGTTTGAATCAAAAAATGACCCACTGATTTAAAATTACACCACTGCCACCTAAAAATAGAGAAACGAGGCTAAGAAATGCATGTAATGGGTGGAGGATGAATAGTCTTTGATCCTTTTTTTAAGTTGGGCTGCTTTGCTGTGGTTGTTAAAATGTTATGAGCAATATCACAACTGTCAGTGGGTGCATTACAGCTTGGGAATAACGAGGCTGTGTAGCCTTGGTGGTACTGATTTATGTGTTTTATTGTGGTGCGGTGAACACTTGTAAATAAGTAACAGCTCTTTTACCAGATGTTGCTGGTGTTTGTGAAAAAACACTTAGATAAAGAGCAGTTATCTTCATTCTCCTGTCAGCCCCTGAATATCCAGGAAGCCTGTGAGCGGTTCACCCAGCAGTTAATAGCAGGCTGAATCTGGCTCTGTTTTCAGAGGTGAAATCCAATACTGAGGGGGGAAAAGATCCAGCAAGGTTCATATGAATAGATTTGTTTCTGCAAGAGAATACATCTTTTGTATGACTCAAATCTGTGTAAGGGGACAAAGGGATCAAAGTTCCAGACATCAGGACCTCTGGCTTTTTTTGTTCTCAGGTGTTAACCCACTTGCGTGTAATTGAGGAGAGGATGAACCAGTCTCTGGCACTTCTGTACAAAGTTCCAAGAGTTTTGGAGGATATCCAGGACCAAGTTGGTGAGTGCCCTTCCCCCCCCCTCGCTCGCTCTCGCTCTCTCTTCCCCTCCTTTCCCCCATCTTTTTGTATGTATGTATGTATGATCTCACTTTACTGGCACATGCTTTCTGTGTTCGGTTATTTTCCTTTAACAGCAGGCCCCAGTGTATACTTTTTCAGGGAGAAAATAATACAGTGGTATTTTAGTAAAATAATCTAAAGTGGTGTGATGTGGCCCACATGAACCCCTCTCCTTCCCTTTGTGCATCAAAATGGATTATTTTAAAGTACTGTATTTTCCGGACTATAAAACGCACCTTAATATAAGCTGCACCCACTAAAATGTAAAAGAAATGCCTATTTTGTCACAGATAAGCCATACTGGTCTATATGCCACTGATATCCAGGCTGAGAAATTAGATATTTACTCTATTAATTACGCTGCGTATTTAAAAACACACACCCAAGCTAAACACGCTCACCGTAGCTAAACAAAAAGCCCGAAAAAGCTTTATCATGCATATTTAAAAACACACTCAAAGAAGTGAAACAGTCCATTCCAAACGCATTCACAAAAGGTGGCAGAACTCCCGCAGCGCTGCCTCCCAGTCTTGGTGAAAGAGTGCTCGCCACAGCTTCGTTGATGTTGAATTCTCTTAGTACGCCGGCAGTACATATGTAAAGAGACCGGATGATTTTTTTCACACATTACCATCTCTGATCCGTGACTCCGTGTGCCCATATCACAAATGAACCCTGGAGGATTAGCTTTACGTGAGCTCTAATTACCTCTAATTGGATTGACGCTGCCAGCGTATATAGCATGACTGCCACTCCATGCCTCGTTTGAGCACTTCCTGCTAGAGCGCCCCCTGAAGGCTGAAGAAAAATTCGTAGAAAAGCCGCATCTCTCTATAAGCTACATGGTTCAAAACGTGGGAAAAAAGTAGCGGCTTATTGAGGGGGAAAAACTGAACCACTTTAGAAACTCTTCTCCAGCACATCCCAAAAACCTAGGTCAGGTCAGGACTCTGTGGTGCCAATACATATGTGTAAATTCCCAATTTTATATCCATGCATTCGGGGAAGGAAAAAGTGGATTGATGTGATAACCTGCTCATTCAGTACATCAGCTGTTTCATTTTATTGCCACATTAATGTTGCTGAGCCTCGACCGGAGCAGCAGTGCCGTGGAGATTACATGCTGTGATCAAGGATAAAAGGAAATCCATGGAAATATTATAGTGTGACTTTTTTTGGCTGGGCAGTGTACGCATATAAAATAGTTCCACAAAAAAAATGACTTGTGTTGAAGTACCCCCGTTCCATCGCGAGCCATCATTTTTCTCTTTCTTGAAGTTAATCAGAGAAGGAATGGGTGCAGTTTGTCATGTAACAGAGAAACAGGAAAGTAATGTGTCATGGAAAAACTTCAAGATTTGACACACTGTTAAATATTATGTAAATATATTTCCGGTTGTTTTCGCTACAGTAATGATTACCAGGGGTCTTTTTCTTTTTTTTTTTTTTTTTTTTGTTTGTTGTTCTTCTTAACTAATATTGAACATTTGATGAGACATGTTTGTATTAGCTGCTACTATATAAATAACATGTCCTTTAATATATACCTAGTCTAGTTTTAGATAAGTCTGTTGGGCTTTTTACACCCAAACCTACTGGATCATCAGGCCGGAGCTTAACCCCGGTTTCTGTAGAATGAAGCGACTTGGAGTTCAAATCCTCCCGGATGGATGTGGTGCTGGTTCATCAGATTACCTTTCCAGTATTTTTTTTTTTTTTTAACACATTTTTACTGCTGGGTGGACAGAGGCATACTTGTGGTTAAGACCTGGCACAGTGGTGGTCTAACAGGGATTCAAACCCATGACATCTTGATCATGAGCCCATCACCCTAATCACTGCACCATCAGGCCCCTACATATCAATTTTAGCACGTTTTGAAAGCTTCTGAGATATTTATGGAAACATGTCTGAGGCTGGTGTTATCAGAGGAATGACTGAATCCACTTTAGTTCTGGAGGAAATAAATACATTTTTTAAAATGTGTTTCTTTTTTCTGTTTGATTTTGATCTAGTGTATTAATCCTGTAAGGGAAATTATTGCCTCTGCATTTAGCCCATCCAAAGTGAGCGCACACTCGGAGCAGTAGGCTGCCACACACATTGTGGGCACCTGGAGAGCAGTTGGGGGTTCGGTGCCTTGCTCAAGGGCACTTCAGCCATGAATGTGGAGGAAGGGAAGGTGGAGCTCACTACTCCACCTCCACACCACCTTTCTGCTGTTTCAGCAATCAAACCAGCAACCTTTCGGTCCTGAAGCCGCTGTACGGGTGCCCCAATAAATATTCCTTGTGTTTCCTGACTACACTCTGGAGCGAAAGCAGGAAAGGTTACCATAGAGTTTTCTTCTCACCGCCTTCAATATCACCTGTCTTGTTAGTTTAATTATTCATTTAATGAGTTAATGTTCCGTGTTCTCATTCATGTTTGTGTGCCTTCCGAAGTCCAAGTGGAGGTTTCTTTTGTTGTTGTATGTGTTTTTTTTTTTTTTTTTGTTTTGTTTTTTTTTTAATTCTGCATGAGCCTTGACTCAGGGACAGACATGGGACAACCATCAAAGTCATGTTTCATGCCTATGGGGCTGTGTCTGGTTTGTTTGTTTTTTGTTTTTAAGTTCGGTAGGTTCAACTGGGGACGCTGTGGTGATCTCGAAAATGAATCTTATTTTTATTTAACCTTTATTGTGACAGGTTGTCCCATTTAGACAGTCTCATTTGCAAAAAAATCTAAACCAAATCAACCAAAACCAATCAGATTTGAGATTTCACGGGTGCCGTAGTAGAAGCGTTCCATCATTCGTGCGTGTTTGTGTCCTCCACATTTCCTTTTGCCCCCCTACATGTACAGCGTATTTGTTCCCTTTGCGTCATTTGACCATCTGTGAGGCTGTGATTAAGTCACAGCCTATTTCTCTCTCTTTTACTCATTCTCTATGCCCATCTTCCCCACTGCCTCCACTTTAGTGCCGTAACAAGCTGTGATTTAAGCACCTCTAATTGGAACATCAGCCCCACTGATCCTCATGTCACTTCACCTCTAATCATATCCTTAAATTCATTCCTGCTTTTCTTTTCTGTGAGGTTTTCACTATACCTTTGCTCACTTTGTTTTACGCCTTTTTTTAAACCCGCATGCCATGGATTGAGCTGGTTCGTTTTATTTTTCCTATGCATCTTTCTCTCCGCTTTGGATCTTTTAAATGTTGTCATCAGATTGACTGATGGCTCAGTGGGAATGAATAATAAGTTGTTGATGTATAG
>JAQNCB010000009.1:18413590-18424097 GCA_030068295.1 Euristhmus nudiceps | reverse complement strand
GCCCTGCGATGGCCTGGCGAGCTGTCCAGGGTGTACTCTGCCCTCGCCCAGAGTTGGCTGAGATGGGCGCCGGCCTTCCCCACGACCCTAACTAGGAATAAGCGGTTTGGAAAATGAATGAATGAATGAACATTATTAGATTTTAACACACGAGAATCCTCAATTAACAAATATGATGAAAACATTTCACTCAGTCATTTCTTTACTGAGGAAAATGATCCAATCTTACATATCCATCTGTGGAAAAAGTATCGGAGCTTATTGTTTGTGGTGGCTGTTGATCAGTCCTCTACAATGACATGGGAGGGTCTAATATCCTTTCCTCCATACCACCAGCTTCAAATTTTTTGGATTTCCTCACATACACTGCTCATATAGAATTTCTATCAGATTGAGGTCTTTCAGGATTCTGGTTTGGCCGTTTCAAAACATTACGTTCCTTCTTTCTTAAACACTACTCGGTAGAACAACTTCATGCCTTCAGGGTCGCTGTCTTGCGGCATGACATTTCCATTTGAGATTCAGTTCATGGAGAGACTTTCTTCAAGAGTTCAACGGTACGATTCAACAGTGGGTCTCTGCAAGCTAGAACAGGATTGCCTAAAATATTTGTATAGATAGACAGATAGATACAAACATGCAAGACCCACTGTATGTCCAGGATTATCTAAAGGGCGGTGTGTTTGCTTTGTGTGTATTGGGTATAACTCACCTGTATAATGTCACTGTTCCCCTGGGGCAACTAGCAGCCATTTCTTCCACCTCCTCTTGTTTATATCTGTGTGGTGAAACTTTTGTGTCACTAAGAGAAATGTAATGTGATGTGCGCACTCAGATTTCAACTTATGAAGATAATTAAGGGGATACAACTTCCAGATACTGATCAAAATACAAAAACGAATCAAACTGTCGAGGGCTTATCATACAGCCATGACATCATCATCTAACATATTACATGTTAAATTAGGATTCGTTCTTCCGTTTGTTGATAACCATCCTATACACTTAGCAGAAATTTCTGATTGTCATGTAAGCTCCGTGGATCAGACTTGTTTGTTCAGCTCAAGACACAGATGATTGATTTGGAGCACTTAGCAATTTTATTTAACCATGTTAGTTACTACTGTACAGACATAACAGAAAAGCCAAGATGGGCCCATTCCAACAAATATGGGATTCAACTGATTCACAAATTAATCACAAGGATTTACACCAATGACTGCCTTAAGGGACAGCAACAAACAGTTTTGCTAAAGAAACTGGGCTCATGATCAGGAGGTCATGGGCTTGAATCCCAGCTCGAATCCCACCGTGGTCGGACCCCTGGGCAAGGTCTTAACCGCAAGTGTGCCTCTGTTCACCCAGCTGTATGAATGGGTACCAGTAAAAATGCTGGGAAGGTAACCTGCGATGGACTATATACAATATCATCCCTTTATAACACCATCAAACATATTTTGACATAATTTTGACTTCATTTCATGTTTAAACAGCCGGTTCAACCGGAAGTGTTCAATGGTATTTTGGTGAATTTTAATCTGGGACTAGATCACGGTCATGGCGGCGCCCAGTACTCAACCTGCGGGATCGGCTTCAAACTTCGTAGTATCCGACTTTAATACATAAACAACACACCTGCACCAGTTATTTGTGTACCTGTGATGTCACATTAACTGAAATTTGATGCTAAAACTCACCTTCAGTTCGAACTCTTTGGAGGGGGGGAGAAAAAAAAAAAAAAAAATTTGGTAAAACTTGACAGATTTTCACGAGGTTAAAAAAAACGGGACGTTCGCAATGCATTATAGATTCGACTTTGCTCCTCAGTCAGTCAAAACAATGCAGAGCTAGACCACGAGCCGTGTTTTTAGGCACCAATCCGAATCTACCAGTGAGCTTTTGATGACATCTGATGACATCTTCGCATCGGGCGGAGACGGGGGGACAGATGAATCGGGGGTTTTCCCAATTGCCTATTACCTGTGAATGTCAATTATTAGTGGGTTCTATTCAGGAGCTGTTGTCAGGCTGGTGAAGGGTGTGACGTGTTAATCAGAATACCAAAACACCGAGCACTCTTAAGGAAAAAACAAGTCGGAGGATGTTTTGGAAACTTTAAGAATATCCTGTTCCACTAGCTATCTAAAGGTGCACTACAGGATGGAGGGGGTACCTGCTATGACAGAAGATCTCCAGTGCTACAGTTGGCGTCACCTCCAGAGGCTCCCAGGGGAAATCTTTATGGATGAGCTGCTGAGCTTCACGAGTTAATGACCGCAAGTTCTCCTGTGGGTCGGTCAGACGCAGAATCAAAGAAAGTTACACACAGGCTTCATAATTAGTCCATAATACCTCAGCTAAGATTCATCACAGTTTATCTCTGAGAGCTGTATTAGGAACGACACTGTCACTATCTCACCAATAAGTTTATTGTTTGAGCTTTCCCAAAAAAAAAAAAAAAAAATCAAAACAATAAAAAAAACCGCTCTTAAACCAATCAGAATCATGAATTCTTAAAATATTTTATCGTACAGCTCATTTAAATGCTCACTTCTGATTGGTCCACAATGGTATACAGCAAAATGTTAAATTGCAACAGACAGCAGCATCAGCATCAACACAATCTTTTTTTTTTTTTTTTTATAAATCAATAAAATTATCATTCTAAACATACATTTCTATGCACCCACCTCTGACGGAGCCCAGGAATCTAACTGAGGATCCAGCACTACATCACAGCAGAATGCACCGGCGGTCACTAAGTACAGGAAAACAGTAAGAAGCAGTAATACCTACACCGACAGGTGGACATCATCACAACAGCCAAAGGACATCCCTGGTGTCCCAAAAGTCACGATACACATGTAATAAATTCCTAATAATTACACAAGAAACTGGGTGTGCTCATATTTTAATACAACAAAGGAGTGAATGCAGTTTGACTTGCTAGACGTGCAATCACATTCCAACACTCTGAAGACTCGCCACAACCCATTTTCTCCCCAATTTATTCATATCCCTAATTTAGTCCCGCCCATCAGGCATTTCCTTCTCTATCATACAACCACCACCAACCAGGGGGGAGCAAAAGCATGCACACACCCCCTCCGTGACATGCTTGCCACCCGCCTCTTTTCAAACTGCAACGCATGCGTATTTATGGGCGGTCTAACACACTCTGAGGGAAGGTGCTATCTGCCCCTTGTACGAATGAGCTCACAGACGCCCATGATTGGCTGGCGATCGCTGAGAGTGACAGGGAAGTGAACACATGCTGTCCCTCCCTCCCATGAGATCTCAGTCAATTCGCTCCCATTGACTCCCGGCCATGATTGGCTGTGGCATTAACCCGTATTCGAACTTGCTATCTCCGGGTTAATAGCTACGCACCTTGTAGATGCGCCACTCGGGAGCCAACTAGCCACAAGCTTCAGTCATCCTCGGACGCAGGCTTGTCACACGTTCTGCAGCATAACTTCCCGACCTTGCCGCAGTCTCTGCGGATTCTTTCCTTAAGCTGTGACACGTCACGGGGCTTATTGGCATACACCTTGCTCTTGATGTAGCACCACAGAAAAAAGTTACAAGGTGTGAGTTGGAGGAGGAGGGGGGGTGGGGGGTTAGCACGTTCTATGAAACCCCTCCGACCCACAAGCCCAATTTTATGTGGCCCGCAACAGCGTTTAATGAATATGGCTACTGTACCTTCTTAAAATCAACCATGACCATGAAACCCAATTCATCATCCTTCCACTAGGTGGTAGCAGCCTGTTTTAAGTAAACAGCTAGTCATTCATGACTCAAGAAAGATTGCATGCTAACTTGTCGTCGTAAAGCCCTTTTAGAACAAATGCTCTGTGATTCCTCGTTCACCATTAAAGTTAGTGATGTGGTCCTCAGGAAAAATGGGTTTGATGACCCTTCTTTCATCTTTTTCTATTTATTTTGACAGGGACAATGTACAGCTACATAGCTGTACCAGAGTTAGCGATTAGCTAATTTACATCCGTTGTCACTGGGCAGGAGACAGAAACAAGGTCTCTGTTAAAGGCAAATAATTCTCTACCAAATTACTGGCCCTGAAGACTGTTTATCTCTCTGTACCATGCTGATGCTTTGAAACTGTAATTGCGTACCGGAAACTTCAGGAACCTTCAGCAGCTCCACACTGTACTCCTCCTTAAAGGCGTCAGTCAGCACTTGACCCAACAGAGCGGCACAGGAGCGCCAGTAGGTCTGAAACGGTGGAGGAGTAAAAGAAAAAAAAAAAAAAAAAAAAAAAGACACAAACCAATATTGTTCTTATCGCTCAGTATCAAATCCCCAATGGTTCAGCACAGATCCCGTACCTGGTTAACCAGCTGAGGATTGGTGTCTTTGAAAGTGAGCAGTGTAAGCGAGCAGGAGCGAGTGAGCGGCCGATGCATGTGCCATGGCTCTCCGTCCACCAGTGCCAGAGCTGCGCTCGTTACATGCCATTCGGTCAGATCTGAAACACAGCGCAGGAACACCACGGTGAAGAAATGTCTTTCCCCATTCACGAGCGCACTCCGATCTAGTAAGTTTCTACTTTTCGTGTGAGCTATATAATTTCCATTTTATCATTTCTAGATATTTGAGAGCTTACGGAAACTGTACGAAAGTGGGACTGGTGGAGCGAACACACGCATTCATGGACCTTGAACCTGTAATGATGTAATAAGAACCCGGCGCGAGTCCGATTAGAAAGTTTCTGTCCATGTAAATGTAACGACTGTCGTAATATTACTTCGCTTTAGTACAATTTCCACAAGCTCTCGATTACAACGGTCATTACATGTGTTATGATGCACGGGGTCGGTGATGCAACTCAGCCAATCCAACAAGTTCATGTCACTCTCAGGCTGGAACAGCCAGTGAGGAAGGCAGCATGTCCATGAGCATGACCAGTGTAGCAGCACTCACACATACTTTCACAAGGGGCAAGGACTGATGTCGGAGGAGGGAACCACTGGTGTCCTACATGATCGTTTTAAAGAGCAAGTAGCATCAATTCACCACAGGTACCCTCTAACAATTACTCACGTCTTGCACAGCTATACGGTGTGGAGATGCCCTTGTTCATCACCAGCAGTGTTCCCTGTAGCCCTGGTGCATCCATGGTCACCTCAATTTTTTCAATGCGGGAATAGAGCGAGCGCTGGCGAGCTTGCTCTTTAGAGAACAGGGTGCTTCGCCAACTGCGCAGTTCAGATGTAGAGGGCCGCTCAGCAGCTGTGCTGGACACCAAACCTAGAAACAGTACGCACATATATTAACGTAGAGGCTGTTCAGGGTGTTATGGGCAGATGAAAATGTACCAGAACTGCATTTTTGCCACAAAAAATATCCCTATACAAAAGCACCCAAACTAAGCCACCACCATGCATGCATATTTAGAAAGGAAAAGTCCCCATGAGCCCAAATATGTATGAATGAGCCAGGATTAATCAGGACGCAAGCCAATGGAGGTCCCTGAATGCAGCCCAAAAAAGTGAAAAGTCGAGAATTAAAGTGCCTCCTATAGGCGCCTCATTCAACCTCGACAATACTAACATTTTTTTTGAAAGACTCCACGGGATTCATTCATATACCATTAAATCACGTAGGCTGAATAAGGGCGCACAGAGATAAAGTCAAAAAAACAACTTTCTTTTAGGCCCTTGAGACACCTCCCTTGTGGAGGAGAATATTTTTTTTTCGAAGGGTTCCAGAAATAATAATAAAAAAAGATTTCTGTGACTTTTGGCAATACATTTACCCACACAAAAAATTAGCTTGAATCTAAAGTGGGTGTTACATCAACCCCCCCCACACACACACACACACACACTCTCTTTACAGGGTGTTTCTTAAATCTACTCATGTCATAATTAATTTTTATTAATTGGGTGTAAATGAGTGGAACATCAGACGAGCTGAATATCACCCAAGCTCCATATTTCCCAAATTCCAAGGCCTTCTCATTGCACTATTATTACAAACTTTTATGGGTGCAGTGGAGTGTAACATAACCTCAGGGGAGACTTACAAGGAAATTTCATGGGAAATTAACAACAACAACAGATGTATATAATGAATTGAAATGGAAAGACTGGAACACCAAATGGAAATATAATAGATGTGTCATGGTAAATAACTTCATGAATAACTTGTACCAGATTATCCGGGTCATCAGTTTACTTTATTTCACACACATAATACCAACGCAGTCACAACAGAAAAACTGGCCATCCTATCATTCAGCACTACACCAGGTCAGAACACTTTTAAGTGCCCAGAATCCACAGGTTTACCTCAATATCCAGCATTAAATCTTGTAAACATGCCACAAAATATTATTTTCTAAGTTTTCTTAATCTTGTGCCTTTAAGCATTTTAATTATTTCAGTTTTATATTATTAACCATAATTTTACATGTTTTTGGATATTTAATTCTGTGGTGTAGACTTTTTTTTTTTAACTCATGATGTATTGTGTATGTTTGTAATTGTATTGTCACATGCAGGAGCCCGTTCACGCCTCTGAATCGCTCAACAGGATTTTCAAGCTGATTTTCAAATCTGTTCCGTGTTATTTATACAAACACATCCAAATTGAAGAGGAGGTTCATATCATTCAGGCTGGATGTTGAGGTTTTATTCCAGGACTTGAGTTCATCAGAAGGTAAAAGGACAAGGTCAGCAGTGTTAGTGTGAGATTTAGGAGACAAACTTACGGTGTTGCACCATGTGATAAGCTCTCCGACACGCCATATCAACTCCTGTTTCTCATCAAATAATTAAATTAAATAAAAAACCAACACATGCAAGCCTCTGTACGCTCAATAACCAATCATTTACTGAGCACAGAACGCGCCATGCTTTGATATCCGCTGGCAGTGCAACTTAAAAATTATTCCGTGTTCACACTAGGAACTAAATTTTAAGTTCCGCACAAGCATACAGCGTAGTCAACAAAGACATGCCATAATAATACTTACTTACTCAACTCATTTGCTGAGCCATCTAATCCTATTAGGAAGACTAAAGCTCATCTCGCCTTCATGACTCTGAGTGAAGGCAGGGTAAACCATGAACAGTGGTGTGGATGATTGCCTCTTGTTACGGGGTGCACTCATGCCTATCTTCCTTCTGGTTATCTCTTTTAAGTTATGCTTTCATAGTCAATCATGCCAAAGTCCCTGCTTGAACTCAGCAATAGTAAACTATTTTTTAAACCATTACACTGTTATGAGCATTCCTAACACCCCCACCTCCCTATGTGTGTTTTGTTGAGGTACACATGCTATTTCTCAGGTACTAGTGATCCTAATCCTTCTGTTTCCTGAATCGTATGACTCATCCTGGTGTGCTACTATTGGTTGGATTTATTATCGTAGAAGTCCCTGGCTCCTGCTTAAAAAACATCAAACTCCATGGCTAACCTTTTGATTTATATTGCACACAAACGTACAAGCCACGTTTATGCACATCCTCTAATAACCTGGGATGTGGCTGTGTTCAGAATTAACCGATCACATCCAAACCCATGTTAAATAGAAGTTAGTACACGCCCATCATCAATTAAAGTGACTCTGATTAAAGATACATTAGGTTTCCTGACATTAAGTGGTTAACATGCTCGCCTCACAGCAAGAAGGTCGCGGGTTCGTTTGACAAGCTCGCGTGTTTCTGTGTGGAGTTTGCATGCCCTCCCTGTGCTTGTGTGAGTTTCATCCAGGTACTTTAGTTTCCTCCAACAGTCCAAAAATATGCACAGTAGGCTAATTGGCTGTTTCAAATCACCCCTAGGTGTGGGTGTGAATGGTTACGTGTATGTGTGTTGCTCTGTAATGGCCTGGCGAGCTGTTCCAGGTGTACCCTGCCTTCACAGAGACGGCTGAGATGGGCGCCAGCCTCTCGACCCTAATCGTAATCTCAAGTGGCTTCGAAAATGAATAGCATACAGTCAGTTGCATCCTACAGCAAAAGCTACAGTCTCATTTGAACAGGACCTCATTGAATGGATTCAGATGTAGAAAATATTCAGAAAATACATTTATGGATTTTCATGCATGATTACATTGTATGCAATCTGTTTTGTAATGTTAATCTGCTCAGACTGAGGTCTCATTTAGGCCTTTATACAGAGGGCAGCGTGACATGATAAATAAGAGGACCGTTATCGAATGGCCTTACACTCAGCTTGATAAATCCAGGATATGCAGGGAGTTGTTTTGGAGAGGAGGAGTTGGACACTGATAGAACAGAGACAGCATGTACGTCAGTTGTAGATAGCTGAATCATATCTTAAGGCTGGATTGACTAGACATAGTCTTGTGTGATCTTTGGGTACTGTAATGGGTGAATTAAAGAATTTGTGGGGCATCTAGTGGTAGTAAAGCGAGATACAGTGAAAGAGGGCACATGAAGTTCATCCCATTACAGAAGGAATGCCACTTAGCTTGGTGTGCAATGGAGAAGGTGATCTTCTAACCATGTTGTTTATTTGATTTGTTTTCCTGAACTATTGTGATTATACATTACATAAATGTGTATAAATACAGCTGAAAAAAATATTCTGGGTTTTTACTATTATCATTTTTATTTCAGATTGCAAAGCAAAAACAAACAAATAAATAAATAAGTGACTATTTTTAAGGGCAGAAATCCTTTTCTATACCCACTGTATGGAATATCTTTTTCAGAAATAGGACTGGAGGCTCTTCCCTCCAGCACAGACTTTTACACCAGTAGCATCCGCAAACCCACTAGCATTCTGGATGAGCCGACGCACCCCTCACACAAGCTCTTCACCCTCCTGCAATCTGGAAAGAGGTACCAAAGCATTCAGGCTTGGCTGTGCAGTGGTGTAGTGGTTGGCATGTCCACCTCATAGCAAGAAGGTCCTGGGTTCGAGTACACCCTGAACAGCTCCCCAGACAAACGCAGGACCAACACACACTCACCTTCATATGCCTAGGGGCAATTTGGAACAGACAATTAGCCTGCTGTGTAGATTTTTGGACTGTGAAAGGAAACCTGACTACCCGGAGGAAACCCACACAACTACGGGGTTAACATACAAACTAGGCGTAGGCCGGGTACACTCTGAAAAATTTGCCAGTCCATCACAGGGCAACACACACACACACAGTCATTCACACTTACACATTGGGGCAATTTTGAACAGACAATTAACCAAATATTCATGTCTCTGGGAGAAAACTGAAACACCTGGAGAAAACCCTCACAAACACATGGAGAGCATGCAAACGCCACACACAGATCAGGACTCGAACCCAGGATCGTCTTGCTGTGAGGGGGACGTGCTAACGATTTTGGCACCATGATGCACTAATAATGTGTCGAAGTGTAAAAAAAAATTTTAAATTGAAAATTAAAAAAAGAAAGAAATACAAAATCAGAAATTACAAGATTGTGGTCATTTATACAAAATAACAGTAACCTTTATAATGATCGGTGAGACCATGTTGATACACCAGCATTCACTACAAAGAACTGATAGACATCAACACAACAATGCATGCTATTAGTAGTTTACTGGATTGACAGGATATTCACTCGCTGGCTGGAATGTGTGAATGCTATCAAGCTGGAGTGAAGTCCTCCTCTCACAACCCCAGTCATGAACAGCATTAACACAACATCTGTGTACGTCTCCCGTATCACTGAGAAAACGGAGCACCGGAAGGGATGCCGACTGTTTCCATTGTTCCATTACGGCTCCACGATGCTTCATGCAGCATTCCATGACTGAAGTCAATTGATCAGTGCAGGAATAATGCTAACAGCATAGGTGTTCGCTCTGAGACAACCCCTATCACGATTAGCATTAACCCTGAACTGAACAGCTCATTCGTTGCGCTGAAGGGCTGAAGGGCTGCCATGAATGCCACCTACAGGATAAATAAAGAGAGATCAAGTGGTGCGCATTAGAGACAGTTCATAAAAATACTTTGTGAATCCTCATGCATCATCACACAGTGAACGTTTATTCTAAAGTTGTGTAGTGGCAGTAAATTAAAGGAGATTGCACAGTTCTTGCTCTCTGAATGCTGATTGAACCCACTGGCTTTTAACTTTAAAAAAAGAGGCTGTGAAACACGTCAGTACGGAAAAATGACGTCTGCTGCGCACGGATGCAGTTTGTGTTTGCCCCCACCTTCAGATTTTTTTCTTTTAGAGAGGCGTAATCATCGCTCCCAACGTTTAATGACCTTTAATACGGCAACACTGAGTCATCTGGCTCTGACTACTTTTTCTGACACGTTGGTCCATCGGCAATTAGTAACTGTTCACCATTACCTTTATTATGATAGTTGGATTCACAGTGGTTCTTCTGTGATGGATGCTTTTTACAGCTAAAACATGGCGACAGCCTGAAAGGTAAAAATTCAATTGAGTAAAAATAGTTTCAAACCATAAAGATGCTGTTTGTTATCTAAAGCTCTATTACACTTTAAATGTACAATATATTCCTAAAC
>JAQNCB010000009.1:18332588-18343126 GCA_030068295.1 Euristhmus nudiceps | reverse complement strand
TTTTTCTCCGCTGTATTGAGAGCAGCGAAGTTATCTCCAGCTAGAGCTTCGGTAGCATTTAGCCGTGTATGGAAACCAGTAACAGTTTCTGTTAATGCACTCACCGATGCCTGGAGAGGGGTTATAGATTCTCTGATTAAGGCTGAAATGTCCTCTATCATGGAAGTTCGTTGTTTACCAAGCTCCGCGACAAGTTGAGTCATAGAAACCCCATCAGAACCTCTTTCGCTAACAGCCTTGCTAGCCATGGCGGAGAGTTTCCCCGCAGTTGTAACGTTCGGTTTTGGCGTAGCTGTGTTTGTTCTTCCCTTAACCATGCCAGTCGACACCGAGTGGATACTTCGACGGAAAATGAATATATATATACTACAGATGACAGATTGAAGATTAAAGTTAGCCTCAATGGCGTTATTTAAAGTTATTGAAAAGTTAGGATGGGAGCTCTGTTTTCTTGCTGCCTATCCTCTCATAGCCGAACCGGAAGCCCAGTTGCTTATTTTAACATAAATGACCATTAAAAAGTACAAAACTGGGTAATTTTATCTCTTGGATTACTAGCGGAGGCTGAACCCATGGACAACAGTCGTTTTTTCCCCCAGAGGTGATGTGAACTCACTGGGATGGGTTGGCCACACAAGCAAAGAAGCATATTTATGCCGCGAGCAGCATTTTAAGTGATTAAAAAATGTGTTTAAGATGCAACTATGGCAAAAATTTGGAGGAAATGGGTGTAAATGGTGACCTATTTAAACCAGAGAGGGAGGATTCTCTTTTGAAGACAGTGAGACTTCACATTCTAGTCACTCTGATCATG
This sequence comes from Euristhmus nudiceps, assembly GCA_030068295.1. NCBI lineage: Eukaryota > Metazoa > Chordata > Actinopteri > Siluriformes > Plotosidae > Euristhmus > Euristhmus nudiceps. The sequence continues at coordinate 18,342,312 of JAQNCB010000009.1, read as the reverse complement.
AGAATGCTTCTAGAGATGAGTGTGACGGTAAATCCTAAATGGCTTACGCAGCTAATGTTTTGCTAACTAGGCTTTCCTGTCATCAGTTGGTTTAGGAACACAAGAGAAATTTTTCCGTGATTTCTTCGCTTGTTGTTTGTGCAGCACGGGACTGGCAAATAATGTGTTGTGATGCACAGGGTCGGTGGTGTGACCCAGCCTATCCACCGAGTATGCATCACTTCCAGGGTGGAACAGGCAGCATGTCTCTAAGCATGCACATTGTGGCAGCACTCGCACACACATTCACAAGGGGCAAGGACTGATGTTGCTGGAAGGAACCGCAGATGTGCTATGTGATCGTTTTAAAGAGCTGTTAACACTAATTCACCACAGATACCCTTTAAATGGGTTGATTGTAATGTTTGTTTTTTTTTTCTTTTTTTTTTTTTCTTCAGAAGGTTTCATTGAGGTTTCAGAGGGGGAAGAAGTATCTGAAATGGATGATTCAGTAAATAATTCAGAAGAACAATTTGTAGAATTGAGCAGTAATGAGGAGGTGGTGAGGAGCGATGAAGAGGAGAGAAAAGAGAAAGATTCAAGTCTGTCGATAAACATCACCAGAACAGAAGAAAAAGAAGCCGAAAGCTCTGGAGAAGCATCTGCTGTTCCTGCACCCGGGGAATGGGACAACATTGATATGGTATATTCATTCTTATACCATGTTAAATTCATATTCTTTCAGATGATTCATTGCTTTGTGCTGTCCTGCAGGAGGAGCTAATACAGTTGGAGAAAAGTCTGCAGACAGAGCAGAGCAGCCTGCGCGACCAGCAACAGCAACAGCACCGCAGTGCTGCTACAGTTACAGGACAGATGTGCCATGAGAGCCAGGTGAGAACCGTAAACCATGGATTATTTCAAGCCAAGCCAATTTGTATACACTGTTAATGAGAGATGAGAGACAAATGATCTGCAAAGTCTATGAAAACCCCTTGAAACGAGGGACTAGATGCGAAATTTGCAGTGTGTAGTGGGCGGGTACAGAGTTCAGAAGAGCTGAACTTTCAAGCGAAGCGATTCAAACATTATCCAATCAGAGCTTAAAGTTAGTATTGATTGACAGGTGCCACCAACCACAGTTCACAAAAACGTTTCTGCAGGGAAACAGCAAACACAAGTTTAATTATTCTGCCGACATTTATACTGAAGAGCAGCTCATCATTGCCGTGTGTGATTAACAACTATACACAGATATTTTACAACCATAATAATCAGAAACGCCATGCTTGGGTCCACATTTCTGAAACGTATTTAATATATACATTTAATATATCCCGGTTCACAATGCAGAAGAGTCTCTGAGTTCCTGAGATCCAAACTTTACAGTTTCACTCAGCAAAATTTCGAAGCGAAATACATGTGAAAGGGTTACCAAGGCATCCCAAACTGGCCACAAGCAAGATTCACATGTGTTGCAGTGTGATTCACTCCAATCGCTTGTTGCTCGTCACTTCCTGAGTGAACCCAGTTTAACACAACAGAGCTGTAAGTTTATACGTCTTTGGATGACTTTATTAATCCCATCAGACATTTCAAGTTTCAGGAAGCCCAGTACCATAGTAGTATGAATGATAAATGAAAAAATGATTAAATAAGAGCCATTAAATTATTTTTAACTAGAGGAGCGTTCACAGAATGCAAGGTTTCTCTTCCAGGCACAAATGAATTATTATAACTTATGCACATTTATAATTAAATATCTTCCTCAAGTTGAGAAACATTTTGTTCCATATTAAACAATTGGCATTTATCAGGATTTAGGAAATTTTATAGTTATAATTTAGTTTTAGTGAAATGTCTCCCTTTAGTACCGGTCTGTTGAACATTCATTCACACATTATTTGCACTTATTGATGGCAGTACATTGCATTTATTTATTTATTTTTGACATGACACAACCTGTAGATGGGTCGTAACTTGTACCTAGAATAATAAAAATACCGCGGAAAGCACTGTGGGACCCCTTGGCTTTAAAGTAAAACATAACCCTAATTCAAAAACTGAACGAATGTTTCCTCGGGACTTTTACCTCACGTTTCAACAGGAAAAAATGTGTATGTATTCTATAATTATTATATTAGTAAAAATACTGCTAAAAATTCAGTCCGTGTACGCTGACATGTTTTCCCATGATGCCTCGCTTCTGTGACGTCAAGACCACCCCAACACACACATAGAGTAGGTTTGTGGCGATGAAATGGAGCCACTTTGCTGAACGTCGGCACAGTTGCGGATGTTTTTTGCGGATCATTGGGGAGAACAAAAAAGGATTTTGATCTGGAAAGGCAGTGCATTTATTGTGAACTTTTTAAGTAGGAATATTAAACACAGAGGATTTAAAACATTAACAGGATTAAAAACAGAGGATTTCAATTGCTGAAAAGTACAATGAGAGGACCTCACAGCGAACTTTCTCTCCATCTGCGTCTGAGACAGGTAAATAAGAGGCTAAAATGCTAATGCTAAGCTAAATGACTCCTCACACAAGCTATAAAGCATATCATAAACTCTAAAGTTTAAATTGCAATGAAGAGTCTGTTTTAACATGTTTGAGCCGACAGTCTAATGTTTAAGTGGAACTATATGCTCTTCTGTGTAACTGTGTGTAAAAGTGAGCCTTTTTCCCCTCTCTCTCTGTTAGGTTCAGAGACACACTGTGTCTCACACACCAACATTTTCGTTACGCCTCGTCTCGTCACGTCATGTTTTAGATCCATTTTTAGTGCGTCATCGTCACGTTGTCGTCATCCAAAAAAAGGTGCGTTAACAAAATCATTTAAACAACACTGTCCCCAAAATGCGACCTATACTCCAGTGCGACTTGTGTATGGTTTTTTCTTTATTATGCCATTTTTGGATGATTCGACTTGTACTCCCGAGCGACGTATAGTCCGGAAAATACGGTAATTGCTGCCATATATGCATCAAAACCTGCATTTATTTATTTTTTTTGCAAAATCCACAAAAATTGTCTGATGTTTTGTATTAAAACTTAGGCTGGAATTTCCTGCTATCCCATCATTTGCTAAACCACTGAACCAATAAAAATGCCTTTTTAGCCCCCTTTCCAAACTTTTCCTAATTTATTTTTAAGAAAACTTTTTATTCAGAATTGGTGAATCTTGTATCAGGTTACATTTAACAAGAAAAGTTCTTGAGTTATGTTAACAAATAACCATCACAACATAAACTATGTTGAGAACCTTCCAAGTGAAGAATATTCATAATATATTTTGCATAGTCATGAAATTTTTTGGAAATAAAAATAGACTTCAAATGATTAAATGTGTGCTCTAAATTTCACATTATCTTTTTCAGAAGTATATACTACTAATAGGTTTATTCTTGGATTAATGCATTTTCTCTATTGTTTAATTTTCCAGCACCCTTGTGCTTCAATATTAATTTTCACTATCTTGGATAAATTTTGTCCTCTTAAGAAGAAATGCATAATTTGAAAACTTGTTTTATGCTCATTCAGATAAGAACAAAATCTAATTTTTGAAACACTGACCTTTAATTAGTTTGGTGCTGAAGGGTCACTTTTTCTCATTTAATTTTCTCTAAATATACAACCTGCAAATGGAAACAAAACATAACCAGATAATCTTGGATGTATAGAAACACATAGCATCAAAAGTTGGCAATGTAAAATTAATACGAAAATTAATATTAATAAGGAAAAGCTTTCCTGTTGATGTAAGTAAATAAACATTTTGTAGAAAGAAAGCAAGGTTTACTTAAAACCAAGTAGGACTGAATTTTAGTTAATAAAATTTTAGTTTTTGAATATCTTGATCAGACTAAAATTCCTGTCTTTTATTTTGCCCGGATCAGGAGTTGTTACGGTTATTTGGTGTGCCCTTCATTGTTGCCCCGATGGAGGCTGAAGCTCAATGTGCAGCTTTGGACAGGATGGACCAAACGCACGGCACCATCACTGAGGACAGTGACGTCTGGTTGTTCGGAGGACGCCACGTCTATAAAAACTTCTTCAACAGTAACAAATACGTGGAGCACTACCAGTACCTGGATATTCAGAACCAGCTTGGTAAGCGCACTTTATTTAAGGATTTTTTCAGGCCACCATTCAACCCTCATATTCTATTCATTAGTTATGAACCTTAGGTTATTGGTAAATTGTTGAAACAGTAGTATTTATAGAGGTACAGACATCTTCCCATTGCTTGGGGATCACTGCAGGTGTAATTTGGAGTGCAAATAAGGGATGATAGAAATTACTTAAAAAAAAGGGCTAAAATAATCTTTCATACAGTACATACATAATCCATTCATTTTTAAACACTGTTATTCTACCCAATACCCTCAGCCAAAAATGGCAGGAACACTAGCTGTATAACAAGTAATTTTAATATTATATGATTTGTCGAGTAATGTGTCTAAAGTGTTGTTTTTAGGGAAAAAATATCTGATTTTATTTTTGTGCTGTTTTTAAAATTACAGTCAGTTACTTGTAGTGGGCATAAATCTAACTAGACTGCCACTCATAGACTGCAAAGTACCTCTGTAATGCACAAATGGACTAACCTGGAAATCTGCCAAGGACTATAGGTTTGATTATAACTTATTTCATTATAACTTGTAGTTAATAATTTATTATGAAAGGTCTCCCCCAATTGGGCATCTGATGAACATTCTTTCATTATTACATTACATAATTTTCACACATTGACTTTAATCAATTTGTTTTGGAGTTTTTTGTTTGTTTGTTTATTTGTTTTTTTAACATGATCCCATTTACGGATCATCTCTAAAATGTAATGGTTTATAACTTGTACCGCACTCTATGCTAGAAAGAAAATTCTTCAAAATCTATGCATAACTTTTTGAGGTATACTGCACACAGGCAAACTAACAAGCAAACCAACACAAAACATAATCCCTTGACAGAGGTCACTATATGGACATATAACTATTTAACTATGTTTTATGTGACAATACAGAGAATTCCTGATCATTAAAAATATTCGAAATACTTTTTTGACAGTGTCTTGATGGTTCAAATTATATTAATTCCAGGTATACTTGAATTGTAAACCTGGTAGCAAATACTAAAAAGCAAGTGATGAATGTAATGGTGTTTATAATGTACTGTTAAAAGACTGTGTTACTGTATCCTCATGTAGGACTGGACAGGACTAAGCTGATCAATCTGGCCTATCTTCTGGGTAGTGATTATACCGAGGGGATCCCAGGAGTCGGATACGTCACAGGCATGGAAGTACTAAATGAGTTCCCTGGGACTGGTTTAGAACCACTCACTCTGTTCAGGTCAGACATTTTAATAAAGTGTACAGAAAGCACACTATCCAATAAGATCTAACTGAGCACAGACTCACACTATTAATACCAAGAAACACATGAGTTCAGCATGTCCCTTCTATCATTAAGTAGCTCGTGTGCTTTAACGTTACAGTAAGTGGTGGACTGAAGCTCAAACCAATAAGAAACTGGCTGGTGATCCCAAAGACACAAAAGTGAAGAAAAAGCTAAGAGCCTTGAATCTTCATTCAGGCTTTCCCAACCCTGCTGTTGCTGAGGCCTACCTCCAGCCCACTGTCGACCAATCAGAGGCCTCATTTTGCTGGGGCCGCCCACAGCTGGATCTCCTCAAAGAATATCCTTGAAATGTAGCTTAGCTAGTACATCTGGTGGGTGGAGTCAGGGACAAGGATTTACCAACATACCTGATCAACCTGCAAACAGGATCATTGAGTTCCTCCAGAATAGTTTCTCCTGGCAGTCTTCATAAAAATGAAAAATATAATTATATAAAATATACTTATAAAATGAAATGCATTCAGAGAAAATGTTTGTTTTGGGAAAAAATGATAATCTAAATTACTCCATCAGTCATTTATCTCAAAAACTGTCTGCCGAGATCAAAAGTGCTATGCGTTTGCTCTATATCACCAGAAACCCCGCTGCACCTTTTAACCTTGTCCTGTTTCTCCATGTTCCATGGATGATGTTACGCACACAGACAATCTCTTTTCATCCCTTATGATGGAAAAAGGATCACATGATCACATTTAGTTAAGCTCTATGGTTTGGGATTCAACAAATATTACAGGGATTACTATTGGCATTGTTGTGTGTTGATGGCAGATACCAGAATAAACCCACAATGAAGCAGACTGCATGCATGGAAAAAGTATGTCATACCCCACTGTAAACTAGAGGGGCACTCATAATAGAGTGCAAGGTACCTCCTCCAGGCACAAATGGTTTATAATGTGACAGGTACATTCGGTTAACCTCAAAAAACCTGCCTAAGACCACAGGTCTCGTTATAGCTTGGCATAGTTGTAATAAAATGTCTTCCCCTATTGGGCATCTGATGAACATTTATTCACACATTATTTTCACTTATTGACCTTACTGTTTTTTCTACATAATTCCATGCACAGATCACTTCTAAAATGTTATGGTTTGTTACTTGTACCACACCCTACTCTAGGAAGAACATATTATTTAAATAAGTGGGCTTTATTACAGACAAACGAACTAGCATACGAACACAGGTGCAAACATAACCTCTTGCTGCGCTAATCTCTGTCTTGCACTAAGGCTAATGACCTCCACAAAACTCATATCCAAGTCTACATGGACACTTCAGACAAGATATGTCTGAACCTATTACTTAAGTCATAGCTGCTGAGAAATAGGTTTGTGTTCATAAAAAACTAATCGCAAAAATGGAATGGTTCAGTCAGAGGAATTGTAAATATAGATATATTGACAAAAATAACTTCAATAAGATGTTGCAGTTCAGATTAACTGCGGATTCCTTTTGAAATATCCCTCGCATCAAAACTAGCTACATGGCTCAGAGGATTCTGGGAAGGGTGGACTAGCTTGATAGCTTGATAAGTACAAGGACATTTCACCTCCAAGCCTTGTTGGCTGTGTTAAAAGGTTGAGCAATGGTAGAGATTTGAATCATGGTGTCTGAATTAGAGTTTAAAAAGAAAAAGGGATTTTAAAATATTCAGCATTGAAGATTGAACCACAATCCATTACAAGAAAGAGCTCAGTGCTGCTGCTCTGACCAAGATCTCAAAAAATATATAATTGTAAACTTAAAGAAAGCCTTCCATATTCCATGTTACACATGAACATGTGTATATTTTCATAATCTGATGGTTTTTACTTACATTTATGAAGTTGCAATCTGCGAAAATTTGTTTGGCAATAATAACAGAATACTGATATTAAACTAACAAATGAGGCATAAACTACTGAACTTCTGAATAAAATGAAACTGGGCACTTCACCAATTAATACGCGATTCTGTTTACATACATTAAAACACGTATGGGCTCATACATATTAAAGAAAGAGTACTACGCCTTGTAGTCATATGCAAATTAGTACCTTGTTGCAAGTGGAAACACAAGTTGATCACACGACATTTCACATTACAATGTTGCCCCCTTGTGTGCAGAGTAATTGGTCATTTTTTAAATATGTTTTTACTTGAAAAAGGTTTATTAAATGGTGCAAATCAATAGAAACAGATATAAACCATGCATGCATAGTTTGAGTTTAATCTGTTTTTATAGATCATTTTGAATTTTTCTTCCCAGTGTAATACAGTTCAAAAAGTTATGTACAGATTTTGATCATTTGTTTTTTTCTAGAGTATGGTGTGGTACAAGAAGCAACCTTGAATGAATGTTCATCAGAACCACAAGACTATGCCAATTAATAATAAAACCTGAAGATTTTTTCAGGTAATCATTGTCACTTGTCACTATAATCCATTTGTGCCTGATGGAGGTACCTTGCAATTTATGAGTGCTCCTCTAGTTATATAAATTGATACTCATTTTTATGAAGGGTGACATTATTTTGGGACGATAACCTATGCTTCTGTTACCGTGTTTCCCCGAAAATAAGACCCACCCTGAAAATAAGCCCTAGTTGATAGTGGGAAATAATGATGTCATAAAAGTAGGTCAGGAATACCTACCGGTAGCACGCTGTAGCAACAAGACATGTGAACCTATGGTAAATAGCAACAGTTAACATTGCTGCATTGGATAAGAAATATTTTTTTTGCACATTTTCATCCCGAGACAAGATGAGTAAAAGGAAAAGTTATTAAATCGAGTACAAGAAAGAAATCTGGGCATGAATTTTACTGCTTTCTGTAAAGAAAAGAATTTGGATCCCCGAATGGTGCGAAAATGGCGATCAGACTACAATAAACTCAATCAGCATGTGAAAGAGAGAAATGCAAGTGTGGAGCAGGTCGACAACCACAATATCCTTGAAAGTTGGAGTTGGAAGACGTCATCTGTGAATGGGTTGCTGGAAGGAGAGCAAAAGCCTTGGTTGTTCGCAGGGCTGATATTCAAAAATTTGCTCTTACAAATGCTCCACAATTTGGTATACTTCCAGAGGACTTCAGAGCATCAAATCACTGGTTGGATAAGTTTCTTCTGCGACATGAATCGTCTCTTAGAAAGGCACAACCCTGTTCAAACTTGAAGATGCTGAGATTGTTAAACGTGCACTCCCATTTAAGTCCTTTGTTGATGGAATAGACTTTTCTAAATATTGTCTCTCCAACATGATTGCTATGGATGAAACTGCAGTATACATGGGTGAAGGATTTCAGTCGACAATTGATCAAAAGGGTGCGTCATCAATTTACATTCCCTCAACTGGCTATGAAAGTGCACGAGTTACATGTATTTTAGCAATTCGTCTCGATGGATGTAAAGTTTAACCTCTAGTCATCATTAAAAGTAAGAAGTACACAATTGAACGCGTCTCAGACATCTGTGTTTTGCAAACTGAAAAGGCGTGGAGTACATAGGCAGTTATAAGGAAGTGGATCGATTTTACGCTGCCGTTAATTTTGCGAGGAAGCCAAAGAGGTATGAGTTTTTGACTTAGCCAGCACGCACCGCGCAAAAGGCATGAAAAGATTCCTTGCAGAAAGGAGAATAGATCAAATAATGATTACCGTAGGAATGACTGCTTATCTACAGACTCTTGATACTGCAATAAATAAACCATTCAAGGACCATTTGCGTATGGAAATTAATGACTACGTTGGAAACAGCATGATAACGAGTGTCCGTGGGAATTCCCTGAAGCCTACACTACAAGAGATCATGACTTTGGTGGCAAATTCAGGAACAAAATCACAGACAGCTGTGTTACCAATGCATTACGAGCAGACTTCCTGGATAAGAACTTCTCATTCGATGAAACCTTTATTGATAGACATGAGAGAGTACGTGCGAAAATTCGGCCGGAAATTCAGTTAAATGAAAACTCCGCAGGAAGTTTGGAACTTTGGAATCCAGTGACAAGTGCAAGAGTGCAAGACATTCCAGAGAACGATGATATGGTCATTTTTGAATGATTTATAGTTAGTGGTTTTCAAATATAAAAACATGTTATTCATAAGTAAATGTAGATCGGATTTCATATTTTTTTGTATACTTAGAAATCCCATCATTCTCCACTTTTTAACTTTGTTTTTTGATAGGTGAAAATAAGACACCCTGCAAAAATAAGCCCTAGTGTCATATTTTGTTAAAATTCATATAAGCCCTGTCTTATTTTCAGGGAAACACGGTGTCTATATAACCCCGGTTTTTGATCTGTTGGGGGGGGGGGGGGGGGGGGGGGGGGGGGGGGG
>JAQNCB010000009.1:18312268-18325477 GCA_030068295.1 Euristhmus nudiceps | reverse complement strand
CACACACACACACACACACACACACACACACACACACACACACACACACACACACACACACACACACACACTCCTCACCTCGGGGCATGTTTACATTTTACATTCATGGCATTTGGCAGAGGCCCTTATCCGGAGCACCTTACATTTATCACTGCTATACAACTGAGCAAGGGAGGGTCAGTGGCCTTGCTTAAGGGCCCAACAGTGGCAACTTGGTGGTACTGGGGATTGAACCCTTTTATCTTCTTGTCAGTAACCCAGAGCCTTAACCTTTGAGCCACCACTGTTTTCTCCGTACTTGAGTGGGTTTCCTTCGGGTACGCTGGTTTCCTCCCACAGTCCAAAGATGTGCACACTTTGCTAATTGGCTGTTCCACATTGCCTGTAAGCGTGAGTGTCGATGGTGTCAGGGTGTCCCCCTCAGAGGTGATCCCACCTCTAGCTGTAACCCCACCCTCCCCCCACAAATTATTTGCTTTTCTGTTGTTTGTGTTTAATGTCACAGAACTGACTCCGGATGCTGAGCTTGCAGCAGCTATTATGAAGAGACATTTCCGACCATCCCTGATCAAATCTGAAGCGTGGGAGGGGTACACATTTGCCAATCTGGAGATTAAAATCAAAGAATCAACCGATTGTTATGGTGCTGTGCTGTGGCCCTCGGTAAGTTTTCTTTTTGTGGTGAGCAAACTACACCTGGAGTACCACTGTTTTGTATTTGCCACATTGTTAGGGTTTTTTTACTATTTGATTTTGTGTTCATTAAATTTATTCATTCATTTTCTAAACCGCTTAATCATAATTAGGGTCATGGGGAGGCTGGCGGCAATCTCAGCCGACTCTGGACGAGGGTGGGGTACACCCTGAACAACTCATGAGGCCATCGCAAGGCCAACACTCGCACAACCATTCACACTCACACTCACACCCTAGGGGCGATTTGGAACAGCTGATTGACCTACTGTGCATGTTTTTGGACTGTGGGAGGAAACCTGAGTACCCGGAGGAAACCCACGCAAGCACAGGGAGAACATGTGAACTCCACATAGAAATGCCCCGAGCCCAGGAATCCAACCAGGAGCCTTCTTGCTGTGAGGTGATTGTGCTAACCGCAGCACCACCTCTGTGTACACTGAATATTAAGGGAAAAAGATGAGACAACGCTGGGATTCTAGCAAGAAATTACCACATGCTCAGTTTTGGTTTCCCGCACCCCTGCTCAGACATCATCTTCAGCCCTGAGGAGGGCACAGCACAAGGGATCGCGCTCGACACGGTACTCTTTTCGTTTTATGATTCTTCAGACTTAAATGCAGATTCACTGGGGTAAGGCAACACAGGATTGGTCAGTTCAAAGGAAGCGCTACATGCAGTTCGTACAGGATAGGCTAGTTCAGCACAAGAGGCGTGGCTAATTGTAATGCATTTACTGTGTGCAGTGTCGCTACACACAGAAATAAACAAAAACAAAGCATGTGTGCCCATGTTTACCGAATATGTCACACGTTATTTTTATTTACTAGGCCATGGTGTTGTGTCACTTTCTTGACACCCATCGTGAAAAATACAACCTTGTCAATAAGAACATCATTGAGCTTGGTGCTGGGACGGGACTGGTTACGATAGTTTGCAGCCTTCTAGGTAAACATGGTGCTTTGTCATGGACTTGTATTTCATTTTGTCAGTTTAGTCATCCAGTGACTCATTTCTTCTCCCTTCCAGGGGCAAAGGTGACATCCACCGACCTCCCAGACGTTCTTGGAAACCTGCGCTACAACGTGAGCCGTAACACCAGGGGGCGTTGTCGCTTTGACCCCCACGTGACAGAGCTCACCTGGGGGCAGCGGCTAGAAGAACGTTTCCCGCGTGCGTCCTGCCACTACGACTACATCATGGCGGCAGATGTGGTTTACTCCCACCCGTACCTCGATGAACTGATGCAGACATTCGAACACCTGTGCTCAGAGGATACTGTTATCCTTTGGGTGATGAGGTTCCGTCTGGACCCTGAGAATAGCTTTGTAGACCGATTTCGAGCCCACTTTCATCTGGACGAGCTCTATTGCTTACCCAGTCTACACATTAAGCTGTACAGAGCGCAAAAGAAAGGCTCACAAAGTCATTCCAGGGCAGCAGAGTAGAACTCGGGACTGCAGTCGTCCAGGATTTCACTGTTCATACATATGTGTGCGTTTTTAAACTCTTAATTTCACTGTCGGGGGAGTGATAATAAATTCCATCTGAGAATTTTTACTTGGCAGATTAAAAAGGAAGAGGTGAGTGCATTTACTTCTGTCTTGACTTGCTCACATGCTCACTCAGGTGCCAGACAGCTTCATCCTCATATAGTCACATGGAAGCTGGAGCCCATCCCAGCTCACACTGGGCGAGGGCAGGGTATACCCTGAACAGCTCGCAAGACCGTCAACAGGCAACACACACAACCATTCACACTCACTGTCACACCTAGGGGCGATTTGGAACAGTCGGTTAGCCCGACTGCATCTCTTTGGACAGTAGGAGGAAACCAAAATATCTAGAGGAAACCCACGCAAGCATGTGCAGGGATGGTTGACACTCGCATACAGGAGTCAACAAATGGTTTCAGAAAATCTCTACCTAGACATCACAAGTTCGAATTCAGTTTCATGCATACAGCAGTTCGTGGCCAGCATACGCTCATTTCCCTGTCACTCACGGCAGTCGCCAGCCAATAATGAGTGTCTGTGAGCTCATTCGTATGAGCTGGGGAAATTAAAGCTGGATGCCGAAGCAAGCAAAAGGAGCAAAGACAAAAGCTGCTGCAAAGGCAGCAGCGTCAGCAACAGTGTCATCAGACTACATCTGCGGGGTCTATGGTCACGACTGCTATTCAAGGTTGGATTAGTTGGCATAGGAAATGTTCGCGCCCTACGTGCGGAGTCATAAACCACATCCGACGACTGCCTACTATTATTTCATCCAAATTTATCTGAATTGTACAATATTATTTCCACTTTCCACTGCTGAGGTACACATGCTGCTTCTGGGAAGCCGGCGATCCTGATCCTTCTGATGTCCGTGTCCTGTGGTTTGTCCTGGCGTGCTGATGCTGGCTGGAGTTCTTATCTTGGAAGCCCCTCGCTCCTGCTGCTGGAGATCCATATGGACTTGGACATGTGCACTCTGAGGATGACTTTTCACTGCTGGTGATATAAACTCTTTTCCCACTATTGTTTAGGACTTGGAGTTGTAGTATAACAACCGGACTACATTTTGGACTGTGGTGAAGTTCCTTGTATATGGTTTGTATGGTTTTAAGGTTTCACCCAAACGACAATGTGTTTCCCTTTTGGGCTGGGTTCCTCTCAAGGTTTCTTCCTCGCAACAACTGAGGGAGTTTTTCTTTGCCACTGTTGCCGTGGGCTTGCTCATTAGGTAGGTGTAGAGATTGTAGAAAATGTTTAGACTCTTCTGTACTTTGTAAAGTCTTACCTTTACTGTGTAAAGCTGCTCTACGACAATGTGAACTGTAAAAAACACTCCACAAATAAAACTGAATTGAATTGAATTGTGGATTATGTGCCTCATGCAACTTCTTGGCTGAATAAACCCAAACAATCTGGCTTGTGTTCATAAAATGCATATTTTGTGATGCCATTGCCTATATATTTTCAATGCATTTCTTATGGAGCTCACGGAACATGTGTATGTCTCAGATGAAGACCATGCATAAGTAAAATGAATGCTGGAAAGTGTCATTTGAAGTGAAAATAAACTCAGTGAAAAACTTGCCTGTTGTTCACACAGTAACTTGCGTCTGGTAACATGGCAACAGCAAATTGGAACAGCTAATTAGCCTACTGTGCATGTTTTTGGACTGTGGGAGGAAACCAGAGTACCAGGAGAACCCATGGAGAACATGCAAACTCCCCAAGCCCGAAAATCGAACCCAGAACCTTCTTGCTGAGCGGCGGACCTGCGCCACCGTACCGCTCATACTCATAAATATGAATCCTTTATATTCATCCAGAATAAATCGATAAATACCTTCCCAGACTTCAGATTCAGCCTGGTGATTCACATTATGTCCAGATATTTCTGTTCAGAACTGTGGAGGCTTATTAAGGAGGTGTAACCGAATGCAAATTGCAAGATTCTTCAAGGGAACGGAATTCTTCCGCTTGTGTTGCATGTAGACATAAACATGCTCCATCCCGTGTAGCACGGAGAACAGATACGTTACAAGAAACTACACTCTGCAGTCTAAATGAGAAGCAATCAATCTTGGATGTGATTCCATATGCCCCCTCTCTCCTCTGCCATCGGTCTCACTCCCATCCTTAAAAGGTTGGGGAGGGAAAAAGGCTGCCAGGCTTGTGAGGGGTTTTTGTGATGAAGGAAATGGGAGAAGATGCAGAGGGAATTTGGATCGCGAGGGTTATTGGGGGTCAGGGGTACATAAGAGTTCCAAACACGCTGAATGGATGAGACACCTGTTATATTGGGTTTCCCCATCTGCATTATCCATTAAGTGCAACCATAACAATTGCACATTACATGAATACAAGAACAGCACAAAGCCTGCACAATGTTCTGACTGTACGGGGACCAGAAGCAGGACGGACAAACAGAAATCAACCTCTTCAGTGCTCTTCATACAAGTTTCTCAGGATGTTCAGATTTAACGTTTCAACAAGAATGTTCCAGCAATGTTTTATAAACTGTTGGTTTTCTTCACCATCCCCACCTTTTTTTTTGTCTTTGATATGTTTTTCACACAGATGAAAATATAGCATTATGTAAAGATTAGAGCTTTCATTCCCTCGGCTACAAATGTTTTGTAGGAGCAATGGATATAAACAAGTTAAGTTAAAAACCTGAGAACCCCCAAGGAAACCAATGCAAGCACAGGGAGAACATGCAAACTCGACACACAAACGCCCCGAGCCGTGAGGCGGACGTTCGAAGCATTGCGCCAGCATGCCGCCCTACATTTCACCGCTCTTTAAATTATCATCTACATTTCCTACAAAATGATATCAGAGTAGCATTAAACTTTACCGAGTTCTGACGTTCCATAAATAGAAAATCTCTGTTCCGTTCTTTGAGATCTCTCCCATTTGCGTGGATGTTTGCTCAAGCGTCTATTTCATGGATCTATTTTTAAATTCAATCTCGGCTCTGTTGGGATGTTGGGAGTGTCTGCTGTGATGCTCGTCCTCTATAATTCTGTCCAGCTGAAGCCTGAAAATGCAGTTTGGACACAATTACACGGACACATCTGGGATTCTGCTGACTGAAGGTATGTCATCCTTTACTATCTGTTTCTATTTGTTTGCGCTTCAGAGTTTGGGGTTTCAATACAGTACATATACACTGAGCTCTGTGTGTTTTTCTTCATAGCTTTTCACACAGTAGGTTAAAACAACCTGCATGGCTGCAAATCTAATATATTTTAATCTAATACTGTATTTGCATATTGAGCATGCATGCAGTATAACCACTTGCTAACTTTGAACCTTATTTGTACTTATTACTCATATCTGGCGACATTATAATCTTCATTAAAAGGTTAATTTCACATATAAAGTATACACTATGATCAGTAAATTTGCCTCACATTCATATAATTATGCAGTGAATCGGGTTTAGCTTTCTTAAATAATTGATATTTTCTAGCAGTGCTAAAAAATAGTAATGGAGAGAACTGTGGTCTACGGTCAAGACAAACAAGACAGCAGAGAACCAGAGGAGGAAACAGAAGCCAAAGATGGTCAGTAAATGTTGGAATGAAATTAAATATGGTGTTGCTATAGGATTGTGGGTAAAACTGTGTCTCGTGCATTTTGTTATTCTGGTCTCATGAATCAGACCTCAGTGGTGTGGTGTGTCAGAAAGCCTGGGAACCAACCGTCTACTGCAACATTAACAAGGAGATCCATTACTACGCTGGACATGAAATCAGGATCTACGAGGCTCTGGATTCTTACGGTGCCATCATCTGGCCCGCGGTGAGACATGGCTATCACTTTGAAGACACAAAATACTACAACCCCCATAAGAATTATTGGTGACCTTATTAAAACGAAGTGGGGCTGGTGACGTAGCAGTTAGAGTGCTGGGCTCATGATCAGGAGGTCGTGGGTTCGAATCTCGGTGAGACTCCCACCATGCTAGGACCCCCTCTTAACAACAAGGGTGCCTCTGTCCTCCCAGCAGTAAAAAAAATACTGGGAAGGTAACCTGCGATGGACCAGCGTCCCATCCAGGAGGAGTTGAACTCCTAGTCATTTCATGCTACAGAAACCGGGGATAAGCACCGGCACTGATGAGCCACTGGGCTCGGGTAAAAAAAAGCCCACAGACCTTACCTACCACCTTATTAAAACTAAGCAAAACCTGAATTAAAAAGTATATATTATGGTAAACCTACAGGGGGCGTCATGGTGGCGAAGTGGTTAGCAAGTCTACCTCACAGCAAGAAGACCCGGGTTAGTTTGGGTGTTTCTGTGAGGAGTTTGTCCAAAAACATGTACAGCAGGCTAATTGCCTGTTACAAATTTCCCCTGGGTGTGAGCGTGAGTGTGAGTGAGAATGGTTGTATGTGTGTTGGCCCTGTGATGGTCTGGTGAGTTGTTCAGGATGTACCCGAAGATATTCACCAGCTTCTCTGTGACCATAATTAGGGTTACATGGCTTAGACAATGAATTAATTAATTAATCTAGAGGGGTATTGATATTGTTAAATTTGTACCACTGAGTAAATCCCCAATATGGATGCAATAGCACCGAGTCTCTGCCTGTAATATTTCATATGGTTGGAGATATTTGTACACAGATCTTGGTCCTTCATGCAGACTGTCTTCCCTTCCCCACATATTAAATAAATATGAAATGCACTGGAGCACTGTTGGCCCAGTGATAGGGTGCTGTATTACTGATCCCAAGGTCAGGGGTTCAAGCCCCACTATTAACCAGCTAACTGGGTTATCAAAGGCTCTTTGCCATGTCTCTTACTGTCTGTGGTGAGAGAGATGTAAAAACCATTGCTGACTTTTTGCCAAGAGTAGCTGCATAGCCGTCCGCGTGTTTCTGCTCTGCGATGGCCTAGTGAGCTGTCCAGGGTGTGCTCTGCCCTCGCTCAGAGTCGGTCGAGATGGGCGTCAGCACCTATGTGACCCTACACAGGATTAAGTGGTTCAGAAAATTAATAATAATAATAATAATAATAATAATAATAATAATAATAATAAATTATATTTAAAAGCGCCTTTCAAAATGAATTAAATACACTGTTATCTCTTGGAAATAAAATGGAATCAGGCAGTGGTGTGGTTAATATTCTGGGTTACTGATCAGAAGGTTGGTGGCTCAAGCTCCAGTACCACCAGGCTGCCACTGTTGGGCCCTTGAGGAAAGGCCCCCTAACCCTCAATAGCTCAAGCTCTCAGCCTTCTGGATAAGGGCGTCTGCCAAATGCTATAAATGTAAATGGAATCAGTCATTTACTTCCGTATGCCAGTATCTGACCCCTGCACCGGGCGCGATCATATTAGCATACATCCTCATCTTTTTATTTTTCTTTAAATCGTGTGCCACCTTCTGATTGTGAACCCTTGATTTTGGACTTTTGCACTTTCTATGAATCGTTGTCACACTGTCAAGTTATCATACGTCAGCAAGATCGCTCCTTTGGTCACACAGTCTTATTATCCTTAGTGAAAACTGATACAGAAGCAAAAGAAAATGTAGAACAGCTGAATAAGAGATACTAAGCCCATGAGCTATGTATACAAAATGAACCGGTAGTGGAAGTTAAGGGGCAGCAGTGGCTCAGTGGATAAGGTTCTGAGTTACTGATCAGAAGACCAGTGGTTCAAGTCGTAATACCACCAAGGTGCAGCTGTTGGACTCTTGATCAAGAGCCTTAACCTTCATCTGCTCAGTTGTATGACTGGGATAAAAAGGTTACCAACTCCAGGTAAGCGTGTCCTCCAAAAGTCATAAATGTAACTGTAAGATAAAACATATGGGCAACTCACTTTGAGCTCCTTCTTAATTCTTTGAAGGTTCATTTCACTCTTGACTCCAGGCCACAGCTAGTCATTCATTCACCCATTCATTTTCTAAGCCGCTTAACCCCAAGTATGATCCACGGGAGGTTGTCGCTCATCTCAGCCCTCTCCGGGAGAATGCGGGGTACACCCTGAACAGTATGCCAGGCCATCGCAGGGCAGCACACATTCATCCACTCACACTCACACCTAGTGGAAATATGGAACAGCCGATTAGCCTACTGTGCATGTTTTTGTACTGTGAGAGGAAATCGGAGTACCTGGAGGAAATACGTATGTAAGGAAATAAGCACAGGGAGAACATGTGCAAACTTGAAATGCCCCCAGCCTGGGAATCAAACCCGCAAGCTTCTTGCTGCGAGGCGTACGTGCTGACCGCCGCGCCATCATGCCGCCGAGTATGTTATTAAGTTTCTGTGTTGATCTGAAAGTATGTTTGACTCAACATCTAGTTCATGAACCCATCAATCTTTACAAGAACCCTTGAACCATCAACCAGAAAAAAAAGCCCAAAAGCATCACTGATCCACCTCCATATTTTATAGTGGGCTATCAGGTGATGTTCCTCATCTCATTTTGTTGCCAAACATCCCGATGACCGAAGAGTTATTTTGGTTTCGTCTGGCATTAACACACAACACTGTGTATAGTTCTAATGATGCTTGCTAAGGTTCTCAACAGCGGCGTCTTTCTGGCACTTATTATAAAGCAGTGTGGGTTTTTTTTTGTTTTTGTTTTTTTACCTGACCACAACTAGAACTGTCTAAGCAGTCTGACAACTGTACAGTTCAAAAACTTTGATCTTGAGAAGGAAGTTTTCTTTCCTTCGTCACGGTTTTCACTGTGTGGTTGGCAGTACGCCATGGCATGGGCCCAAATTCTTGCAAATACTCAACTGTTTTAGTCATGCTGTGCCACGCTGATGGTATTTTAGCAGCTTATTTATTTTTATATCAGCTACCTCATTTGTACTGGTAAACAACAACCACCTGTGTGTTTGATACTGTTAGTGGAAGATTGTCCATCTCTGTGGTGTGCGTTGTGCGTATCCCTAATAAGTTACTTGCCCATGAGTTAATCAACCAAATGCAAAAATAAGAAACAATTAAGATTCACCGCATGGAAAAGAGTGGGACGGTGGTATTGTGGTTAGCACGTCTGCCTCACAGTAAGAAGGTCCTGGGTTCGTTTCCTGCACTCGGGTGGCTCTGTGAGGGGTTTGCATGCTCTGGCTGTGCTTGATTTTACATGGTTATTTTCCAGGTACTCTGGTTTCCTCTTACAGTCCAAAACTATGCACTATTACACCAACTGGCTGTTCCAAATTGTGTCACCGTGTGATGGACTGGCGAGCTTTTCAGGGTGTACCCTGCCTTCATCCGGTGTCAGCTGAGATAGACACCGGCCTCCCTGCCACCATAGTAGGTTTAAGTGGTTTGGCAAATGAGTAGGAGAGTCCGTGGGAAAATTCTAATCATGTGTACAAAATTGCAGGATTATTATAGGTCATGAAATATTTTTTTTTAAATTTTGATATACTGTATTAATCCCGCAAGGGAAATTATTGCCTCTGCATTCAACCCATCCAAAGTGAGTTCACACACACTTGGAGCAGTGGGTTGCCACACACATTGGGGCACCCAGAGAGCAGTTGGGGTTAGGTGCCTTGCTCAAGGGCACTTCAGCCATGAAGGTGGAGCTCATTCCCCCATCACCACACATTTTTCCTACTCATTCGGGAATCGAACCAGCGACCTTTTGGTCCCAGAGCCACTTCCCTTACCATTAGGCTACGGTTTTCCCCAAATTCTACATAATTCTAGTTCTTCTCAAACATGTAGGGCCTCGCACTCTGTCAGTATCTGGATTGTAATCAGAGAACAGTTAACCTGCAAGACAAAGCCGTGTTAGAGCTTGGAGCGGGAACTGGTTTGGTATCCATTGTGGCCTGTCTCCTGGGTGAGTTATCAAGTTTAAATGCAGATCTATATACTTGTAATTGAAATAAGTTAGCACGATCGTCTGGGTGCTATGAACAGTAATAATGTTCTGAGTACTTTACAGGTGCTTGGGTAACCGCTAGTGACCTTCCTGAAGTCCTGGGAAACCTGCGATGTAATTTATGTAGAAACACAAGGGGACTCTGCAGATATACACCCCAAGTGGCAATGCTGTCATGGGGCTCTGTCCTGGAACAAACCTTTCCTCGGACCATTTATCGATATGACTATGTTCTGGCCGCAGACGTGGTGTACCATCATGACTTCTTAGACGAGTTGTTAGGAACCATGCGCCATTTCTGCCAGCCAGGCACAACACTGATCTGGGCCAATAAGATCCGCTTTGCCTCAGATATGGTGTTTATGGAGAACTTTAAGAAGACCTTTAACACCACATTACTTGCAGATATGGGTGAGATTAAAATCTTCTCTGCCACCATGAAAGATGCTGAGGTCGGACTTAATTTTCCAGTGATGGTGTTGGACAATGCAGTAAAACAGGAAAGGAAAACAGAAGAATTCAACGTTAGCGATCTTAGCAAGGACCAGGATCAGCATCCTAATGAGGAGGAACCGAAGGAGACGGACAGAGACGCAAAGCAAATAATTGCGGTAGAAGAAACTGTAGAAGAACCTGAAGACAATTCTGAAGTTAAATGCAAAACAGGTAATTATTTTTCCCCATTTTTCCTCCTAATTTAGTCATATCCAATTCTCACCCGTCAGGTATTGCTTTCCCTATCACACAACCTCCACCGACCAGAGAGGGGCAAAAGCATGCACACGCCCCCTCTGTGAGATGCAATGCTAGCCACCCACCTCTTCTTAAACCGCGGCACCATGCCTAGTTGGGGGCGATCAAACACACTCGGAGGGAAAGCGCCCCTCGTACAAATGAGCTCACAGACACCCATGATTGGCTGGCAATCACTGTCACTCACAGTGATTGGCTGGCAATCACTGTGAGTGACAGGAAAGTCAGTGTATGTCATCCTTCTCTCCTGTGAGCTCTTGGATAATTAGCTCCCATGGACTCCTGGCCACAAACAGCTGTGTGCATTAAACCGGGTTCAAACTTGTGATCTCCGAGTTAATAGTCACGGACCTTGTCGATGCACCACTCGGGATCCACAGATAATTATTTAAAGTACAATTACAGGGAGCTTTTGATCTTCCCAGACATCAGATATTGATAAACTCTGCTTGTAACATCATGTGTTGGAAATTGTGCAGCCTTAAGACTAAACCTCCCTCACAAACAAGATGTAAACTTTCTTGTACGAATTTAGTGGAGCTACAACAGAAGGGACTGATGCAGGTTTGGGTCAGGTGGAGTTAAAAGCTTGAGAAAAGAGAGAGAGAGAGAGAGAGAGAGAGAGAGAGAGAGAGAGAGAGAGAGAGAGAGAGAGAGAGAATTGTTGCAAGACAAAAGGAAATTATTCTATGATATTACTGTGACAAAGGAGGCACGGTGGGGCAGTGGTTAGTGCATCCTCACAGCAAGAAGGTCACAGGTTTGAGCATTTCTGTGTGGAGTTTGCATATTCTCCCTGTGCTTGCGTGGGTTTCCTCCGGGTACTCTGGTTTTATTCATACAGTACAAAAACATGTACAGTAGGCTGATTGGCTGTTCTTAATTTCCCCTTGGTGAGAGTATGAATGGTTGCATGTGTTGACCCTGCGATGGCCTGGTGAACTGTCCGGGGTGTACCCTGGCTTCTCATAGAGTCGACCGAGATGGGCGCCAGCCTCCCCATGACCATAAATAACTGTATTTCGTTACTCTGTATTTATACATGTGTAATGGCAATAAAGTTTAATCTCAGCTAATTAGGATTAAGTGGCTTAGAAAAATGAATAGATGAATTAATGAATGAATGACTGGGATATTTGGTTTATGTAAAACGACCGTACATACATTATATGGGCCATTCCAACAAACAGGTGCCATTTGTTGTATCTCTTCAAAATTATTTTTTTTATATTCATGTATATAGTAGAATAACATCCATATTAAGCTACTCAAAATATATTTGTTTTCTTCAGAAGATACTCAATTTTTCTCAGTCCTGTTATTAAAACGCATATTATATTGAATTCTTAGTAAAAACCACCTCACTCAATGTCCGAATTTGATGTTTCCTAAGAGAAACCAGTGCTTTCTTAAATCGAAAGTAGGAGTGTCATCCAATGACCAATAGTTTTTCCTGTGGTGAGTCTTTGAATAAAGATGTCAGAAGTGATTTTTGGCCCCGTCCTTTCCGTTATTGACTTATCCTTGTTTCATATTTCTTGGTAACGTCTGGACTTAGAGAGCTGGGACAGGAATATGAAATGCTATTTTTTCAGAGTTTTAATTATTTTTAAATAATCCTTCAACATGCATGTATACTAAAACAAATATTAAACTAATATGCAGGACACTTTGCTTAATAATAAACTGTGTTAATGTATAAATGACACAAATGGCACCCATTTGGCAGAATGACCCATATGACCAATATATTTCCAATCCACATTTATTTGTAAAGGACTTTAAACACACCCTTTTAACACACATTGATACAAGGTACTGTACAGAGTACTAAAACATAAAAACTAACTACCTAAATATTTATAAAAACAATACAGAGACAAGAAGCCATAAAACTGAAATAGATAAAAAAAAAACCCTCAATAGGTTCCAAAAGCCAGGGAGAAGAAGTGTGTTTTAAGAGAAGATTGAAAAATTGATAACGGGGGATGTGGGGGGCCGGTGGAATTGTGCTGGGTTGCCGATCCTAAGGTTGGGGGTTCAAGCCCCACTGTCAATGGTTGTCACTGCTGTCCCCTAGTACAGCTAACTGGGTTATCAAAGTGTTGGAGGGTCAGATTTTGCCTGCAGGCCTTGAGTTTGACACCTGTGTTGTAGGGCAATGCACAATTCTAGGAATTTGTGCAATTTTCTGTCAAGGACCTTCACACCTGTTGTGCGACATATGTGACATACAGTATACAGACTGTGTATGTAGACATACAAACCGGATTCCAAAAAAGTTGGGACACTATTCAAATTCAATTGGGGCCATTATTCAATTGGGGCCGGTGGCGTAGCGGTTAGAGTGCTGGGCTCATGATCAGGAGGTCATGGGTTCGAATCTCGGTGAGACCCC
>JAQNCB010000009.1:18249602-18261395 GCA_030068295.1 Euristhmus nudiceps | reverse complement strand
CGCCAGCCCACCGCTGCCCCCTCGTGTGTATATATATATATATATATATATATATATATATATATATATATATTTATGTATGAGTGTGAAAGACGGGCTTGAAAGAAGGAGCAGGTTCATAGAAGGAGTGTCAGCAAAGACTCAGGAGGGAGTCGGGTACGCTGCTTAGTCAGGGGTTGAATTGCAGTACGTGAGAATCGACTCCCCGTCTCTCCTTTAGGGGGAGAAACAAGGCAAGAGGAGGAAGTGTTCCCAGTGTCCACATGGCCTTCCTGGATGATCGCCGACAGAGTTTATCCAAAACATTGAGGACTTGTTGGATCACTGAGGAGGGGGCAAAGAGGGCATACAGGGCTGATGTCATCTTTATTTCCCCTACATTGCTGCACTGGACTTTTTTCCTAGTCGCTTTCTAATAGTTTTCATGCCAGCTGGGATTTTTCTTTTCAAGGCTGCACACTGGTGATGAATACGCTTCGCCTCAGGTGCCATAGTTTCCCTCATCTGCCAAGTGCAATTAGTGCCATAACAGTCAAGAGAGACGGCGTACGTTTACACCGTTTAGCCTCTTGCTTTGATGATACAGGAAATATTTACAGTTTTATTATCAGTGATCAGAACTACTGCAAATATAATTCACTAAAAGGGAAAAGACACCTTCATGTAAGACTTGCGAAACCCGTACTATAAGCCTCTTTAAGCCTCCAGAACAAACAGCGGGGGTTCTGATAGCGTCTGCTGGATCAGAGCTGGGGCAATTGGACTGGGCTAGGTGTGGAACATGTGGAACTTGATTTTGGATTACGTAAAGACGGCTTTGCATTTCTTTGCATTCACTTAATAAAAGTGCAGGATGAGCTGTAGCTCTACATCATCCTTATCACCTTTGTTATATTGTTTGGTCATATGTGGGGCGGCATGGTGGCGCAGTTCTTAGCAGGTCCGCCCCAGAACAAGGAGACCTGGGTTTGATTCCCTGGGCTCGGTGTGTTTCTATTCCAAATCACCCCTAGGTGTGAGAGTGAGTGTGAATACTTGTGTGTGTGTCCTGGCCTAGCGTATTTGATGTCACCGCTGTTTTTGTAGTGCGCCACCGCCTTTCCTGTCGTATCGTGGCAGCATGTTGCTTCACTTTTAATTTTCTTGAAGTTAAACACTCGTATTTACCTCATTTAAAATTCCAGTCCTCAGGAAAAACAGTCGGCATGACGTCCTGGTGCCTTGTCAGGTTGTCAGGTATGTAATGAAGGTTTCGGGTGTACATATAAATAAATCAGCAGAAGTCTGTTTTCCACCTTCATGCTTGTCTCACACATGGTTCGGCTGTGGGTCGGGTGACTTTAGTAAGGACTGAAGGACTGACTGCAAACACTCTGTATTTTTATATGCACATTAATATTTCACGTTTATTCCGGGTTTGGTGCCGTTTTATTTCCTCTGGACCCACATAGAGTGCTTTCTGCTCCGCGCTGTACACGAACCAGCTGCACTAATGCTCGCCCTAATCCAAGCGTGCATGGCTGCATGTGACTGGAGGTACTAGTGGGCTGTCCATTTTCATTACTCGTGTAAACAGATCAAGGTGGCATGGTGATGTTGCGGTTAGCACATCCAGGTCAGAGCAAAAAAGTTGGAGTCCCGGGCCTGTGGTGTTTCTGTTCGGAGTTTGCATGTTCTCCAACGTGCTTGCATGGGTGCCCTCCAGGTACTCCGATGTACTCCCACAGTCCCAAGATATGCATGTTAGGCTGATCGGCAGTTCCCAGTTGCAACTAGGTGTGAGTGTGGTTGGTTGTATGTGTGTTGACCCTGCAAAGGTCTGGTGAGATGTTCAGGGTAAACCTCGCCTCCACCCAGGATTGACATTCACATTAGACGGATTGGCTGTTCCATTAATTGTAATTGCGCTTAAGTGGGAGTATCAGTGTGAACAGTTATGGTCGTGTTGCCTTATGATGGTCTGGCGAGCTGTTCAGGGCATTCCCCGCATTTTGCCCTGTGTCGGCTGAGATAGGCACCAGCGAGTTGTATAGAATTAAGCAGTTAGGCAGACAAGTCGGAGTGAGTGTAAATGGATTAGTATGGAGTTCATTACATCGCTAAGAAGGTGGATTGTGGAACAGGTGTGTGTGTGTGTGTGTGTGTGTGTGTGTGTGTGTGTGTGTGTGTGTGTGTGTACATGTTGTTGTCTGATGGATTGGTGTCCCATCCAGGGTGTATTGGTATATGTGTTCCCGAGGATAAAGGGCTTAACAAAGTGAGTGAATGTGATTGCGTAAAGCTGAGGGGGGGAAAACCCCGAGCCGGGAGACGTGTGGGTGTTAGGGGGCCGGTACGTAGAAGGGGATTTAGTGAAGACACAGGAGGGAGTCGGGCACGCTGCTTAGACAGGGGTTGAATTACAGAAGGCAAGAGAAGGAAGTGTTCCCAGTGTCTACATGGCCTTCCTGAATGCCGGCCAACAGAGTTTATCTGAAAGCTTGCTGAATCGTTGGCTCATCGAGGAAGGGGCAAACGGGGGGGGGGTTTCCTTCAGGGTTCTCCATGCAGAACGTGTACACATTGCACATTACATTGCATGCACATTGGACAGTGACATTTTCAGGATGGAGAAATCGATTGTTCATTACGTAGCGAAAAAAAAGTCTGGAATGACTGCGTAGCATGCAGCCTAGCCAAAACAAAAGGCCGCATTCAGATAAACTAGAGTGTATGGAACACAGTAAGAATGCTGTGGTTTTGACGAGCCACTTGTGTCCCCAGACCTCAAGCAGAAATGGAAAGCTTGTTTTTTCACCAGCATTGTGGAGGGGCAGAACTACAATCCCGTCCTGTTAGAATAATAATAATTAAAAAATCTCTGGCTTTTATTGCCCTGGATGCAGTCACTCGCACATGAAAATGTGTTTTGCGTCCCGAAAGCTTTTAGGAGTTCCTCAGAGTAGAGAATACCACGTCAGCACAATGGGGTTAAAAATAGCTCATGACGACCGCCAGAACCTGTGCTATAGCGTGGAAGCGTGCTGCAGTGCAACATTACACCCACAAACCTACACAGAAAGACCGAACTGCTGACGGTTAACCGTTCCTCGATTAGACTTCATATTAACAGCGTCAAAATGGTTGAGCTAACACATAGTGTCACCCTTTGATTCTGGTTTAAGGGGAGAAGTACGTTCATTTCACAGGAAGGAAGTGATCTCAGTTTCTACATGGCTTTACTGGCAGCTGGCCAACAGAGTTTCCCCAAAAACCTCAAGGGGTGGCTGCTGAATCACAGAGGAAGGGGCAAGGAGAAACATCACTTCCCATCATCTGGGAACAAACCTATCTGGGGTCCAAGGGCTGGGCGCATATTGAGCGGAAACACTTTTAAAAGAAGTGCATGTTAATGAGATTCCACTGTATGTAGTATATAGTTGTAGATTAACCAATCAGAACAAGCTACTGCTCATATATAGGGGTACAGATGGAATAAATCCCAATATCTTTGAACTGTGTCGTGTATTACGTTTTTTATTTGTCAGGATATAAATATTAAATCATCATTTCACATTTCATTTTATTAGCTACACGTTCAAACTCCAGCTCCAACCCCAATCTAAACAGAGACCATGAGAAGGTTATTAACACCTCTTTTCAGAACAGACTCGTTTTTGGTCCATTCGTGTGTTGAGCACAATGCGAAATGAGCACAATATCAATAATTCACTCTCGCACCGCTAAGTTTCAAACTGAATGTCAAGGGAATCTTTTTTTTTGACATCTGAGATCACCGTTTCTGTGAAGAACAATTGACACATGCAAACAACAAATTATAGATTATTTCCCCCTTTTGCCTTTCACATGATGTAGGCACATTGCCGTGATTGTTCTTTACAGAACGGCCGCAGCACGTCTACTTTCTCACATCGCACAAGCAAATGAAATCCTGCTGATTCAATCAGGGCCTCGTGTTAACCACCTGATTTTCGCTTCAGTCTCCAGTTCTCAAACCGATTAAACGAGCGATATTAATCTCATCTTCGACAGTCTGCTAGCACCTTTGCGAAACTCCTAAGGATCTGCTTATGTGAAGCCATTACCGTGGTAATAGTCTGTTTAAATAAATACCTGGTATCATTTGCTGTGCTGCATTCTTTAAGAAGTGTTGAATCTTGCTTGTAGCAAGTTCTGGTTGCCTAAGTAACCCTTTTGCACGTTTCTCTCTTCCAAACGTTTCTAAGAGAAACCGTGAGCAGTGAAGTGCTAATGTCCTACAGGAAGTGTACATCCATGAGCAGTATCTATTGAGTTCACTAATAAATAGCTAATTATGATTATTATAATTATTATCACACAGCAAGTATAGAACGGAGGCTCTTGTGCATTATGAACTGGGAGGAGTTAATCATACTGTATATAAATATGTATCCAAGGGCAACAGACCCAAGCCTGGCATTGACGGTTATTATCGTTGTTCCGTATTTATTATCGAGATGCTCGTCCATGTTGCTATAATCATCAAACTCATGTTTGTTGTTTTGGGGAACTCAATGTTTGGCAGCATCTGTCAGTCAAAAGTAGCTTTTAAGCTCTGATTGGTTTTGGCTCAACACTCATCGAAAGTCCTGCTTAGGTGAAACGCTGTATCCGCCCACTTCCCTTCGGTTGAGAGGATTTCGCCTCCACGTGCTCCTTTAGCTGGCATTCACCAACCTTTAATGGTTGTTAGATGATCAGTGCTTCCTGTCTGTCTGATTTAGGAATGAACCCTTTATAGGGAACCCAATGTATTTCGGACCTGGAGACCTGCCTGGTAGATCATGTATTCATGTAATGCCAGTGCTGTGAGGAATTTTATGAATGGACGGCGTGTCTGGACAGTGTGTCTGCTCCCCCTCTTGCTCTCTCTCTCTCTCTCTCTCACTCTCTGTGTCTCTTTCCAAGCTCCTGTATCCATTTCTGCCAATCTTCCAGGCTGCTAGCAGAGAATATAACCCCGTCTCGTCCCCTCTCGTCTTCTCTCAGGCCTGAAGCGAGTCATTGGGTTTCACCGTCTCAGCTTGTCTCAGCCGCGTAAAGAAATGCCACGTGAAATGCAAAACCCGCTTCCTGTTGTGTTACTTTGAGCCGATGAATTTTGCATCAAACACACTGGCCTGTTTCTGAGTGATGCTCGCGAGGACCGCGTCATGAACGCCATTCAAGACGTTTGCAAACACGAAAAACAGAAACTGTGCGGTCACTATTCTGACAGCTGACGTCCTCGACCGAGCCATGACGTATTTCGTCATGCAGATGTCAAATTTTCTTCCCCAGCAGCTCGGTTATCCGCGGTGCCATGAACTTATTCAGGCCACAGTAGCTGAATGTCTGTATTTGGGCAGCGCGATGCTGCTCATCACTTCTCCATATAAAATGAAACAGCCTGACAGGATGTCTTACACATTTCCTTCTCCCCAGCGTCTCACAAAGGGAGCGCAGCAAATGAAGCAGTGTCTGTCGAACAGCTGCCACAGAGCCCCTTGCAACTCATCCAACCATCCTCTCTCTTCCTCCAACCATCCTCATCCGCTCTTTAGCCAGAGATGAGGGTGGTTATTATCAGGCAGATTAAAGAGCGCCGGGGAGGGGATGATGCCTACAGACAGAGCCGTCCTAATGACCTCCTCCTCGTTGTCCTCCTCACAGATACCCCCCAGGCAACAGAGCAGAACAAAGCATCCATGTGTGTCAAGTGTCTGTCCTCAGTTTAAAGCTGGGCTCGGTGCTATTAATAGCGCTAACAGTTGCAGACGCATATGCTAAAACACCTAGCGTCAGGCTAATTTAACTGTTTTTTTTTCTGTTTGTTTGTTTTTTCAAATGGATCACAGCGATCGCAGAATGCTCGGCAAGAAGCTCGAGCCGCGGATTTCACTCTCTGTTGCTTTTGAAACTACATCTTGGACACAGCCTGAAATTCCATTCGTACGATCTCATTTCCTGTTACAGTTCTCCTTCTCTTTCTCCCTCTCTGTCTTGGGTCTGCTCTTGTGCCATTCCTGCCCCACCCCACCACCCCTCCAACTGTCCCTGTGCTCTTGCCAGCCCTCTAGTCCTTTCGTTTCTCTTTCTTCTACATGCTTGCTGTGGGGTTTGGGATTTCTGAGTTCTTCTATGGAATCCCCAAAAAAGTTTTCCCACTTCCTGATGTCCTCCTCAGGTCATGAAGGATTTTTTCCAAGTTAGTGATTAGTGAAAGTTGGGTAGCTCACCCGTGTTCTGTGTGCCCCTGTAGCTGTGATGTAGCACACACAGATCTGTGTAGCAAGTGAAACCAGTCCTCCAGACCCTGGAGCGGCACTTCCTCCTCTCCGCTTTATCACCTCTTCCTCTTCCTCATCCCCGTCGCACTCCTCCTTTTGTTCCTACCCTCATACCTGCATTCTGCTGACTGTTTTTTCAACATTCCAAGAATCAATGCTTGTTTACCCTCAGTGGTGTCACGGTGGTGATGCAGGAGAATTTCAGGTTTTTTTGTTTGTTATTAGTTACTCAGCAGACGAGCAGCTCCAACAAGCAGGATGAAAAAAAACCTCCTTTACTGACTCTCCCAAAAGCAAAAGGTTTCAGGTGGTGTAGATGCTTAAACCGAACGAGGCGGTGATGGCGTGATGCCCTCCGACGCTGTCACTGTGGCTCTGTGCACACTGCAGTGGCGCTGGATTAATCAGTGTGTGGAGATGATCGACTCTCAGAATGAGGGACATGCAGGGAGAGAAAGAAAGTGAATTCCAGTCGAATGTAATAATCATCTCGCTGTTAAAACCACGGAACACAAACACCTTCAACAGATTACTGCAGGGAACGATCAGTGCACCCGAGTTCATTCCCTAAACTGATACCTATACTCTCTCTCTCTCCTGCTTATTCTCTCTCTCTCTTTCCTTCTATCTTCCTCTTTTTCTCTCTCTCCTGCTCATTCTTTCTCTTTTCTTCTATCTTCCTCTCTTTCTCTCTCTCTCTCTCTCTCTCTCTCTTCTATCTTCCTCTATCTCTCTCTCCCCCTCCCTATCTCTCTGTCTATCTTCCCCTATCTCTCTCTATCTCTCCATTTTTCTCTCTCTCTATTTCAGTCTCTATTGTGCTCGTCCTCTCATACCTTCACTATCTATCTCTGTGTTTCTTTCTCTCTCGTTCTCTCTTTCACTATCTAACTTTATCTCTCGCTCTCAATCGCTACAAAGTTCGTCAACTGAGAATTAATAAGGTCAGTCCACCATTTGAATATATTAACAGATAAGACCTCTCTCTGTCTCTTTGTCTCTTTCACTTCACCTTCTTCTTGTCGCATCCATTTTCTGTCATTCACATTTATACACAGTATTTCAATTTACACTCACCCTCGCCTTGCTTCACGCTCTGAAGCTCCTTTACTCCAATTTCTTCTTTCTGTAATTATATTTTACCACCTACACAGGCGTGTGTGTGTGTGTGTGTGTGTGTGTGTGTCTGTGAGAGTATTTGTGTATTTGAGTGTGTGAGTGTGTGTGTGTGCATGTGTGTGAGAAAAAAATGTCACTTAAAGACACAAAATCCTCCTCAAAGTTCCAACGCATTTAAGAATTGATCATTTCTTTATTTAAGATGTGTGTGTGTGTGTGTGTGTGGACAGATAGTGTTGCATGAAAGTCAAAAGTGATCACTTTAGTAGAGTTTTCTATATTTCTGCATAAATAAGAGTGAAAACGTTATACATTTTTTGTAGATTGATGTTTATTTTCCCCAATAAATTTAGTCGTGTCCAATTCCCGCCCGTCAAGTATTGCCTTTCCTGTCATACGACCACCACCATCCAGGTAGGGGTGTAAGCATGTACATGCCCCTGCTGCAACAATGCTGGCACCCGCCTCTTTACGAACTGCTACCCATGCGTAATTGAGGGTGGCCAAACACACTCAGACAGAAAAATACTATCTGCCCCTCGTACGAATGAGCTCACAGTCGCCCATGATTGGCTGGTGATCCCTGTGAGTGACAGGGAAGTGAGTGTATGCCGTCCCTCCCTCCCTTGAGCTTGGACAAATAGCCAATACCCGAGCCGCGGACGGCTGCGGCTTCAACCCAAAAAGTGGAATTGCATCTGAAAGGAAACATTTTCAGAGTATGGCCTGGGCCCATGTCTTGTTATGTCTCCCGCGATTGCTGCTCTTTTTGTTCGTGCAGCCGTATGCTTCGCACTCCGTCATTTTCCTGCCGACACCCAGCTCAGCACTTGCCCATAATGTGTTATCAGACTGGT
Source organism: Euristhmus nudiceps (assembly GCA_030068295.1). NCBI lineage: Eukaryota > Metazoa > Chordata > Actinopteri > Siluriformes > Plotosidae > Euristhmus > Euristhmus nudiceps. The sequence continues at coordinate 18,253,129 of JAQNCB010000009.1, read as the reverse complement.
GTCTGCTGCACGCAGCCCAGCCAATATTCATTCATCCATTCATTTTCTAAGCCGCTTAATCCTAATTAGGATCGCGTGGAGGCTGGCACCCATCTCAGCCGACTCTGGGGAAAGGCAGGACACCATGGACAGCTCACCAGGCCATCGCAGTGCCAACAGTCACACAACCATTCACACTCACATTCAGACCTATGGGCGATTTGGAACAGCCAGTTAGCGTACTGTGTATGTTTTTGGACTGTGGGAAGAAACCGGAGTACCCGAAGGAAACCCACACATGCACGGGGAGAACATGTAAACTCCACACACACAAAAAAAAAATGCCCGAGCTGGGAATCAAACCCAAGCCTTCTTGCTGTGAGGCGGACATGTTAACCACTGCGCCGCCTATAAAAATGCCGTGCCACCTTATAAAATATTAGCTAAAATGCAATGTCACTTAATATGCGTTGAGGTGCATTGGACACCAACACGTGCATATTAATGAGACTTTACTGTAGAAGTGTGCCAGCATTCCCACGCACTTGAGAAGGAGAAAGGACTGACGTTGCCTGATGGAACTGTTGATGTAATACATGATCGTTTTAAAGAGGTAGTTATATAACTTTAGCACAGGTACCCTTTAATAATGCATTGGAACTAAAAGGTTCACAAACTTTCAAGCAGAACTCTGTGTGTGTGTGTGTGTGTGTGTGTGTGTATGTGTGGCAGTTACATCCTATCATAAGAAGGCTGCCAGTCTCCAGATGACGAACACCATCACTTGAATAAGCGCTGGCTCCGAGTTCATGCCCAAGCAGCATCAAATGCCAGCGGACCATACACATGCTCACAACACACAGCGCATGCTGCCTTTGGCATTCAGACAGCACTGCTGTTTTTTTATTGGGTTTTTTAATTTGGATTTTTGTGATGTCATCAGGATTTTTTTTGTGCTGCTCTCAGGACCCCCAGGCTGTTGTCTTATTACAGTAATGGCTTCTTGTTTCTTTCTTTTTTTTTTTAATATCTTGAAGCCAGAGGCCCAAACCCCCACCCCCCAGTCTTTGGAGGAAACGTTTACACTCGGCTGCACGTGCAATAAATCTTTATTTTGCACATGCATATTAAAGCATGAAATTCACTTCCTGAAAGTGGAAAAAAAGATATTTTTCTTATTTTCGTTCAGCTAGGAAAGAGTAAAGTGAGCATGGCTGTGTGGCTGAAGGAGAACTGAAAGTGGAAAAGACAGACAACTGTGGAAGGAGACAAAGTGAGGAAGAGAAATAAAGTCAGATGTGAAGTGATGCGGCAGTGAGAGACACGACGACAGGACAAAGGCGAGATCACAGATGGAAGAGGAAGTATTTCTTTTTTCTCTCACTCTCCGATGGACTGCAACAATCTGTACACCAATGATGAAGATTTCTTAACAACTCAGTCATTCCTTCATTTCCTAAACTGCTTAATCCTGATCAGGGTCACGGGAAAGCAGGCGCCCATCGCCTCCAACTCTGAGCGAGGGCGGGTTACACCGCCAGGCCATCGCGGAGTCAACACACACATACACAAACACACACAGACACACAGCCATTCACACTCTCTCTCACACCGAGGGACAATTTGGAACAGCCAATCAGCCTACTGTGCATGTTTTTGGACTATGGGAGGAAACGGGAGTACGGTACTCAGAGGAAACCCACACCGGTACGGAGAGAACATGCAAACTCCACACAGAAACGCCCCGAGAAATCACATCACAGAAAGAAGCTCCTGAGTTCGAGTCCTGAGCTCAGAGAGGGTACTTCTGTGTCAAGTTTGCATGTTCCCTCTCTGCATGCAAGTGTGGGTTTCCTCGGGGTAGTCCGATTTCTTCCTACCATCCAAAGACATGCACTACTAGGCTAACTAATTGCTCCAAATTGCCCTAAATATGAGTGTAAGTGAATGGTTGTGTGTGTTGGCCTCGCGATGGTCTGGCAGGCTGTTCAGGATTCAGAGTTGGCTGAGATAGGCTCCAGCCTCCTCATGACCCTAATAGGATTTAGTGGTTCAGTAAAAACAAGTGTGAGTGAAAACAAATACTCGCACACACATGTTTATGTGAGGATGGGGAGCCTGACTGCATTGCCTCCCACCAAGAAAACAAGCACACCCTAAACACGCACACGCACACACACACACACACACACACACACACACACACACACACACACACACACACACACACTGCTGGAGAACATACACAGAGACACGGCAAGCCACACTTCGAGACAAGCTCTAATATCTCTCTATCTCTCTCTCACTTTACTTCGGAAACAGAAGGGAAGTAGATACAGGGCACAGAGGGTTGCACTTCCTGTTGTGGTGTCTTCCTGTGGCGCAGGGACTTGAAGCGTCTGGCTTGGATTTACTCAGAGTTGTGTGTGTGTGTGTGTGTGTTGATATCTCAGCAGTCATCTTGGTATGACTACATGGTTTGTGGGTTGATGGATCATAATGTGTCATTATTGGTCATTCCTACAAGTCTCTTCTTGTCTGTGGTACACACACACACACACACACACACACACACCCCTGAGTGTCTATTTTTCTTCTTCTCATTTCTGTATTGGTGGGTGTTTGGATTCGCTTGAGCTAAATAATCCTATGTCTGCTCATGACACCCCACCTCCATACTTCCACGCCTACACACACACACACACACACCCACACAGACACCCCCCCCCCCCTCTCTCTCTCTCTCTCGGTCTAATCTCCCTGTTGATTCCATCACATCTGAGACAACCTGAAGAGTGTAATCCAGTCAGGATCTGTGATTGTGTGTGTGTGTGTGTGTGTGCAAGAACGTGGGGATAAAAGAACAGGATATGAAGAGATTTATTGATCTCTGGTGGCCTGATATCATCATTGACATAATCCAGTGATGCCACTTTTTTGCTGTGCTCGATTTGTTCTTTCTGTAAATATCACTTCAGTACAAAACACAGATTCTTTATATTGAAACATGCTGCATTAACTCCATTATATAGGATTCAGGCGGCATGGTGGTGTAGTGGTTAGCACGTTCGCCTCACAGCAAGAAGGCCTGGGTTCGATTCCCAGCCTGGCTGTTTCTGTGTAGAGTTTTCATGTTCTCCCCGTGTTTGTGTGGGTACCCTCTGGGTACTCCGGTTTCCTCCCACCATCCAAAAATATGCACAGTAGGCTAATTGGGTGTTCCAAATCTCCCCTAGTCTCCTGTGAGTGTGTGTGTGAATGGCTGCTTGAGTGTCAGCCCTGCGATGGCTTAAAAAGCTATCCAGGTTGTATCCCGCCCTCGCCCAAAGTTGGCTGAGATGAGCGCCAGCCTCCCTGCAACCCAAATTAGGATTAAGCGGTTCAGAAAAAGAAGAATATAGGATTCAGTCGATAGCAGCAGAAGAATAACCCTGGGCTGGGCAGCATTTGGCAAGTTCAATACCATCATGGGAAACAGGAAGATCAGCATGAAGATCAAGAGAAAAATACACGATGAATATATCCTACCGGTCATGACCTATGGTAGC
>JAQNCB010000009.1:18107016-18118555 GCA_030068295.1 Euristhmus nudiceps | reverse complement strand
CTCAATAAAGGTATGTTTTTGTTTTCACCCATCACTGTCTGCTTGGTCTCACAAATGGCTCCTAACCAGCCCAGCCTAGTGGAATTTAGCATCCACCTTAACCCCCTGACTACGGTAGCTGTGATTAATCAATATTGATCCATATATAAGCCGCACCTGATTATAAGGTGCACCATCAGCTTTTGAGAAAACTGAAGGCTTTTAGGTGCACCTTATTGTGCGGAAAATACGGTAGTTGTCCTCAAAGAAGAAGGTGAAACCAGGACTTAAAACTGTAACTTCCAAGTATTGGGTAGACTCCCTAAAAGCCAACTCGCACGTGGGCGATATAACGCTGAAACAGTGCGATGTCGTTTTCTGTTGGTTTCAGCCAAAAATCCTGTCATCATGCTTGAAATTAGCGGTGTCTTTGAAAGCCATCAAATATCCTTTTTATTATCATATTGGCGGGTGAGGAGAAATTCGTATTTCACACCAAATTTTGCGCAGGTCTAAAATTTTTCATCGAGACCACAAATACAGATCGTTTACCTTGAATTCGTCCGACTAACTTGTGAAAGGATGTGAATTCTCTTCAAAATAAAATTCGTGTGAACTTTGACAAGATCGCTTGTGTACAAGTCAGCGTTAATACTGATTTTGAAGTGATGCATGACAGTATTGATGGATTATTAATAGTATTTGCAGTAAATATATATTAAAAAATAGTATTAATAGTATTTGCAGTAAATATCAATGACATGCAGCCATCTTGCTTCAGAAATTTCTCACCAGGTCCTTTCTGGTTTTGAATGAAGTGTTATGTTTCAAACCTTCGACCATAGTAATGTCATGATGAACTGGTACAACTATAGACCGATTGAATTTGTGCTCATACCCGTTGCAAAGAGGAGTATCATCATTCTAGAATCTGGAGAAAGTGCCTGGTGATGCCCAGGTACTGGTGGTGCTGGTTTCCTGACTCCAGGTAATGGCTATGAGGACTAAATACTCCTGGTACTTTATGATCGATGTAATTGGGACCAGACACTCGGACTACCAATAGGATATGGTAGTGAAATCCACCACCCAGTGGACTGGTCTATTTTTTTTTTTAGATGAAGCCTCTGGATAAAATAAATAACTCTTTGCAAGATTAATCATCTTGCACTCACTCATTTGCCAAAACCACTTACTTCTACTAGGGTGGTGGGGAAGCTGGGGCCTATTTCACCCGACACTGGACGAAGAATGGGGCACACCCTGAACAGTTCGCTGGGCCAACATACACACACACACACAACTATTCAAACTCACATGTAGGGGGAAATTATACAGCCTTAAGATTAAAGGGCATTGAGTAGATGTCCCAGCAGGCTGTGCTTGAGGAACCACAATTAGTAGTCATTGGTTTAAAGGTTAACTTTGTTCCTTGCCAAACTTTTTTTTTCCCCCTCAAACTATAAACATCATTTCTAGGTGCAAAAGCCCCTCCACTGAGTATACACACCATCTCACTGGTCTGTGCTATGCTGCTGTATGGTCCCATTAGATGAATCATTCTCATTAAGGCTACCCGAGGATAAACCTGCTTTAGGTGCTTACATGTAACAAATAATCTGTCCAACCTCATTCCACCTTGATGTCTGTAAGCATTGAGACAGTTTCCGTAAATGTTCTATAATTTTGTGTAAAAATTTGTCCCACCACAGTGGATTTAAAACGTAGCAGTCATGATGTGACTGAGGTGTAGACTTTCAGTTTTAACTTGAGGGTCTAAGTAAAAGTATTGCTTAAGGTGTGATCACACTAGAGGTGCGATAGGATAGTGACTGACTTGAATTTGTTTTACGAGTTTATTTATTTATGAGTACCGGTATTTTGAAATTTGTGTCAATGTTTTGCAACTCCACGTGCAAGTAAATATTTTTTTTGCAGCTGAAATGAGTTAATTGTGTGAAAGTTGCTCTACAATTTGCAAATTGGTTTGAAGATGTTTGGCGAAAAAAAAAGTGAATCTCCTGTCGTAAATCATTCGCTTTTTGTTCTCAAACCATTTGCTTTTTATTTGCAGCTTATTAACACAAACCAAATGTGAATAAAACGAGTGATGACAAAATACACGGAATATAGCGGATACCAGCGAGTCTCAAACTTGCTGCGAAGCCCCCAACTCGTTTCCTTGCAAACGATAAAATAATTTCTGAGCAACACAACAACTTTGTGACATGTGCAGACTGTTCTCAGACATGATATATACATACACACAAACTGGATTCCAAAAAAGTTGGGACAGTATACAAATTGTGAATAAAAACTATGATGTGGTTAAAAGCAATGATGTGGAAGTGCCAAATTTCAATATTTTATTCAGAATAGAACATAGATGACAGGTCAAAAGTTTAAATTGAGAAAATGTATCATTTTAAGGGGAAAAATATGTTGATTTTAAATTCCATGATGTCAACAAATCTCAAAGTTGGGACAAGGTCATTTTCACCATGTGATTAATCCCCTCCTCTTTCTACAACAGTCTGAAAACAACTGGGGACCGATGAGACAAGTTTCTCAAGTTTAGAAATAGGAATGCTGTAACATTCTTGTCTAATACAGGCATCTAGCTGTTCAACTGTCTTGGGCCTTCTTTGTTGCACCTTCTTTATGATCACCAAATGTTCTCTATAGGTGAAAGATCTGGACTGCATGCTGGCCATTTCAATACCCGGATCCTTTTCCTACGCGGCCATGATGTAATGCTGCATGTGGTCTGGCATTATCATGTTGAAAAATGCAAGGTCTTCTCTTAAAGAGATGGGAGTCTGTGTTGTTCTAGAACCTGAATATACCTTTCTACATTGACGCTGCCTTTCCAGATGTGCAAGCTGCCCATGCCACACGTACTCATGCAACCTCCGAACCATCAGAGATGCAGGCTTCTGAACTGAACGCTGATAACTTGGGTTGTCCTTGTCCTCTTTAGTCCGGATGACATGGAGTCCCAGTTTTCCATAAAGAACTTTGAATCGTGATTCGTCTGACCAGTTTTCCACTTTGCCACACTCCATTTTAAATGACCCCTGGCCCAGAGAAAACGCCTGCGCTTCTGGGTCCTGTTTAGAAATGGCTTCTATGTACTGTAGAGTTTCAGCTGGCAACGGCGGATGGCACGGTGGATTGTGTTCACGGACAATGGCTTCTGGAAGTATTGCTGAGCCCATTCTGTGATTTCACCTTACAGTAGCATTCCTGTTTGTGGTGCGGGCATCCAGTATGGTTTTTTGGCCTTGACCCTTACGCACAGAGATCGTTCCAGATTCTGTGAATCTTTGGATGATATTATGCACTGTAGATGATGATAACTTCAAACTCTTTGCAATTTTGCACTGGGAAACACCTTTCTGATATTGCTCCACTATGTTTCTGTGCAACATTGGGGTAATTGGTGATCCTCTACCCATCTTCGCTTCTGAGAGACACTGCCACTCTGATAAGCCCTTTTTTCAATCATGTTGCTAACGGACGTCATTAGTGGTAATTGGTCTTCCAGCTGTTCGTTAAAAGTGCAATTGACTTTTCGAAGCTTCTTATTGCTACCTGTCCCACCTTTTTTGAGATTTGTTGACACCATGGAGTTTGAAATCAACATATTTTCCCTTAAACTGATACATTTTCTCAGTTTAAACTTTTGACCTGTCATCTATGTTTTATTCTGAATAAAACATTGAAATTTGGCACTTCCACATCATTGCATTCAGTTTTTATTCACAATCTAGAGTCCCAACTTTTTTGGAATCTGGTTTGTAATCAAAGCCTTGCTTTGTAACATTCACAGAAATTTCAAACATGCTTGAATTTTTCTGTGATGTCTTCACAAACCTGGTGACCAAAATGCCAGGTTTGCAGCGACAGCTGCAACTTGCCATTCACATCAGTTGCTTTTCCAAAGCACCTCTAGTGTGATCACCCCCTTAGCTTTTTAGGGATGACCATCTTGACACACAATTCTTTATTTTCCAAGGCTCAAAAATGGACAATGTTTCATTAATTTATGACAAATTGACAAAATGCATTTAGAATCGATTTAAACTGTATGCGGCATCTGTTTATGGGAATTGTGTCAATGTGTTACAAAAATGTGTGAAGGCCAATAAAGGGGGCCGGCATTAGGTTGAAAAAATGAAATACATGCCAGGGAGATAGCAGAAAACTTAGAAGTTGCCAATTCAAGGCTGGAATACACTCACTAGCTTTGCAACACCAAACAACCTAAAAGACTTCAGAAAACAACAAAACTGGATGATTTTTCACAATATTCAAGTTTTCTCGACCTGGTTTTGAGTAGGTAAGCCTTTGAGTCTGAGAGTCCAAAATCAAGAAACACCATGTTTGCAAATACAGTGTTTCCCTCAAGATGTAATCCACTGGTAAGCCCTTCCTAAGAATAAAAAGGCAAGATTAGACCTTACTAGAAAGTCTGCCTAGTACTGAAACGTGCCTGTCTGGATGGATGAAACCAAGATTTATTTGTAACAGAATTATGGACAGACACGAGTACTGAGAAGGACAGAAGGACTCGTTATCTAAAGCATACCATATCATCTGTCAAACATGTTGGACATAGGGCATGTATGGCTGCCATTTAAACTGCGTTACTGGTGTTTATGGATAATAGAATAAGTAGAATAAATTCTGAAGCGTATACAGCTATACCTTTCTGCTCAGGTTCAGTCAAATGTTAAAAACTGATAGCAAGATGCTTCACAGTACAAAAAGGTAATGAACCAAAACATGCATAGTTAAGCAGCTAAATATGATTTATGGGCAGAATCATTTGGCTGATAATACAAGCATGAAATTTGGTATGATTAACTCTATAAAACACTATTTGAGGGAGAAAAAAGTGCTAGCCATCAAAATTCAAATATAGCCATGTTTTGTTTTTATTTATTTTTTTTTTCAAAATGGCCAACTAGTGCACCGAAAACGGGCATAAACATACACTAATTTCTGTCTAGTTGCTCTGGGCTCCGGATAAAGGCAGGAGAGGAGAAGAAAAATACCAAAAATAAACAAAAGTAAAATGTAGATACTAGAGAATGTCTACAGCTCACTCCCGGGGTACACTGGTGACAGATACTCCTGCAAACCTTAGCATAATGTCCAGTATCAACTAAACTGCAGGTTTACTGTAGTATCCCAAATGCTAGTCAATCATCCAAGGAAATTAGATCACCTCACCTGAATTGGCAGAATGTGCCATCGTGGGAGAGCCAAGTCTACGCAACAATAAGGAGGATTTCTGCCAAATTTGTCTCATCAAGTGAACGATCTGCTCCACTCGCAGTGAAAGCAACCCAAGCGCTTTGAAATACTTTCAAGTGACCAAGTCAGTTGACTTAAGTATGCATTTTTTCCTTCACTAAAAACAAATCTGAAGAATGAAGCACCTACCAGCAACCAGCAATTGCCAGTAAAGGCCTGGAAAATCATCTGAAGGAAGGATCTGAACACATTTGATTTCAGTGGGTTCAAATCAATTGCCTGCACATGATTTCCATCCAAGTCTGAAAAATTATGCTTACATTTATAATGATGTTGGTTCATTCAGTTATTTTTGAACCTTTTAAAGTTGGGGGATGATGTGCAAAAATTGGTGACTCCGAAAAAGTTAAAGCGACACTTTAACCCATTAAATTAAATCTGAAGGTCTAAAATCACATCTTTACTGTCCAGTGTGGTGGTGTATAGAGGCAAAAGTACAAAAATTGTGGTGATGTCCTAATACTTATGGACCTAGCGCTATCTGTTGCCAAATGGACCTACACTCTGGTGTTGCATTTTGATTTTACACCAGGGGGCCGCACTGCACCACAGCCAGTGAGGAAGAAGTGAGTCTTCAATGGGATATGACTTCCAAATGGACCAGCAAGATAGAACTTGTGCCCCTCAGCAAATTCGGCATGCCTCTGCCTGTAGTAGCGGCTGCAGGGAAGGGCTGCAGATGTTAACCTATTTCTAAATGTCACGGAGTTATATCAGACTCTGAACTGTCAGAAATACTGGTGTCTATGGCACAAGCTGGTGGTGTTGCACCTGGTGGCATTCCTTAACTATTAATGATAGTGCAGCGAGTATTCTCAATTAGTCTAGTATTATTCTGAGTAATTGTGTGGCCTGTTTAAGTGTTAGGGAGCACTTTGATGAGTTCACTGTTTAAGAAACCTACAAACCCATGCTAGCAGTGCAAAGTGACACCGGCACGACTGTAGGAAATCCTGCAAACGTTGCAGAGGCTTAGTAGCCAATGTTGTGTGATCCAGTAAAAAAAATGTACTAAGAAATAGTTGTAGCACTTAGGTACGGGCCTGCCAGTCTGGTAGATGGAGTGGAAAAACCCTCAAATAGCAGAAAGATGGAAAGGAGGAAGCAGGGATTCCTCATTAGAGAAGGCATAGGACAGTCAATGCATGAGGCATTAAATTGGCATCTCAATGTTATCATACTGCCATTGTTAGGCCTCCGAGCAAGGCCATTCAATTGTACAGTATATACCCTTTTCATTCATTCATTCAATTTCTGAACCACTTAATCCTAATTAGGGTCAAAGGGAGGCTGATGTCCATCTCAGCTGACTCTGGGCAAGGGCAGAGTACACCCAGGACAGCTCGCCAGGCCATCACGGGGCAGAATTTGCTCACGGCTATGAGCTTACTCTTTTACTAAAATCCGTAATGGTTCTTTTACATGCCACTCACCACAGACAGTGAGAGACATGGCAAGCCTTTGATAACCCAGTTAGCTGCATTGGGGGTACAGCGGTGACAACCCAGTGATAGTGGGGCTTGAACCACTGACCTTCGGATCACTAATCTAGCACCTTACCACCGGGCCACCACTGCCCTATGTACCCTATCTAAATTGAAATTTTTTAGATAAAGCATCACCCAGATGAGTAATGGCTCAGTGGTTCAGTTTCTGGTTTATTGTTCTGAAGGTCAAGGCTTCAAGCCCCAGTACTACCAAGCTGCTACTTTTGGGGCCTTGAGCAAAGCTCTTAACCCTCAATTGCTCAACTGTATTAAAAAAAAAATTCATTCTAGATAAAAACCATCTGCCAAATGCCATAAATGTAAATACTGGTAAGTAAACGTAGAACCCCACTTGTTATGTTACAGACACTGGTGGAGTCCAGCTAAGGCAGTGGGCTCATAGTGAAAGCATGGAAAGCAAGGAAATCCCGCCAGGTAGGAGAATGCAAGGTGAGTCCGACTGAGTTACAACAGCGCAATCTGTAGATCTAAATAATAAACATTGTTATGAGAGGAAAAACTAACAACCCTGGCACGTCATATGCGTTTAACCAGCAAGCTCCAAATGTAGTATATGTGGTCAGAACTATATGTAAATGATAAAAGATGGCTGTGTTTTGATATTGACTGATAGTCATACCTGACTTCCGGACTTTCGCGAAAGACCCCAGTATGTTTGTGAGCACATATTTATTGTTCTTATTGTACTAAGTATTGGTATGTATTGGTCACATTCCACACTTCTAAATCTTTTGAGAATCACATTCTAGCAGTCATTTGCTAACATCCTGGTAATGCTAGATCAGGACTGTTTGTGCCCTCTATTTCCATGGTGAACAAAGTCCTTCAGCAGGCATAAGGTGGAGGCTTTTCAAAGGGCCCTAATGATTGTGGATAGAGCGAAGGTGCGTTTGGAGTGACCATATAGCCTGTAGTGTCTGGACAGGTAGATTGGGATGGAACTGAAGGGATGGGCTGAGTAGGAGGCTGGCTCTCTTCTGATGGAGACACGGGTACCTCAGGGCTGGGCTGAGAAGGACTGGCTGCTGGGTAACTGTTAAGGTGCTGAGGGACAGAAGAAGAGGTTAAGGTCCAAGAGTTGGTTTTGCACGTTATTACTCATACAGCTCAGATATGTCTAGTCAGCAATTCAAGATAACTGGGGTTTTCCTACAACTGAAGGAACCCTGCTGAGATATCTTCAGTATTATACAAGTTTAGCAATAATTATTCGCAAGCACTCCCAAGACAAAAAGTAGGCCTTAACAGAGCAATATCAGGGATGAGAGAGGGATATAGTTGAGTGTGTGGGGGAATATTAATGAAAGTCTGTCGTCGATGATGGGGTTAGTCATGGTCTCAATAATGTAAGGAACACTTCGGAACGTCGAGAGCCAATTAAGAAAACTCAGAGGTGAGATTCTTCCGGAATACGGCTCTGGGTGTACACCGTATTACCTGCATGGGGATCGGATAATTGGGGTAAGCAGGCAGGGCTTGTCCAGATGGGCAGAATCCCGCATAGGTGACCACATGCTGAGTGGGATTATAGAGGATGTGTGGTGGAGGAGCTGGCCTGGGAGACATCTGGGACTGAACAGCTGGAACCTGCAATGCAGGAGGAGAGAGAGGAGTTGTGGTTAGTATACTGTTTAATCTATTGTATTAAGGCATTAAAAATTTAATTCATAATTACCTCCGCCACAAAATGGAATTATGGCAGAGGAACTGTGATCATTGGCATTCAGGTAGTCAGTTGGTTTGGTTACAAAATCCTATTAACACCAGTTCAAGGACTTTTTTTTTTTTTTTTTTTTTTTACTAAACTTGGTGTGTGCACTGCCCTAGGTGAGTTCTGAAGAGGATCTGATTTTGGAAAATCTAAGTCAGGATGCCAAACTCAATGTCAATGACAATTTTCACTGAGATCCACATCATAAAATTTCTAGGTCACCAATGGCTGAATAATCAGTCAACACCCATTTCAAAACGAGCAGGAAATATGCATGGCAAAATTATTACTCGGTATTTGTTCTCTTTTCCTTTTTTCAAATTACCTTTCTGACAACACTTGACAACGATTTGCAAGCTTGGAATCTTACTTCAGTCATGAATGACTAGCGGTTTATTTAAACTAGCTGGTTACTTCATTTAGGCTGCTGCCACTTAGTGGAAGCGTGATGAATTACATTTCATGGTAATGGTTGACGCAAAAAATTACGAAGATCATATTCTTTAAAAACTCTCGTGGGCCACATAAAATGAGATGGCGTGCCGGATTTGGCCTGTGGGCTTTAAATTTGACATCTATGACCTGGGTCAGAGGAAAGGGTCAAAGCAAGGTCAAAAAGTATTTGAGATGCTTATAACTTTTGAATGAGTGCTAATAGCCATGTCATTACCATGGGACACTAATAGGAAAGCATATATGGACTTTCAAACAAGACAGTTACTTTAGGCGGGCAGCAGTGGCCTGGTGGTAAGGTGCTGGATTGCTGATCCCAGGGTTGGGGGTTCAAGCTCCACTGTCAACAGTTGTCCCCCCCCAGTGCAGCGAACTGGGTTAACAAATGCTGGCCATGTCTCTGGTGCGAGGCATGTAAAAGAACCATTGCTGATGTTCGTCAAGAGTAGGCTGCATAGCTGACAGTGTGTTTCTGCCCTGTGATGGCCTGGCGAGCTGTCTAGGGTGTACTCTGCTCTCGCCCAGAGTTGGCTGAGATGGGCGCCAGCCTCCCCACGACCCTAATTAGGAATAAGCGGTTTGGAAAATTAATGATAAATGAGTTACTTTAGGCCTTGAGTAACCCTGAAAAGTCAAACACCCACCATCTCTTAAATCCTTCAAAGGAGAACGGGGTTTGTTTTGTCAAATGTGGTCACATCCAAGTACTACAGTAAAAAAAATCATTCCATGATTATTTACACACATGAAACCTCATTACATACAGTTTTTATTCATCATGGTTTAAAGATGATCCCCCAGGCAGTGGCCGTCGCCATCTGTACATGCTTGGAGGCGATTCCTGAAAGCGGTCATGGCTCGATGGGTCGTGTCGGGTGGAACAGCGGTGATTTCCTGCTAAATAGCAACTTTAAGGGCTTCAAGAGTTCTGGGTTGATGATTATACACTCATGATTTAAGGTAGCACCACAGAAAGAAAAGAACAAGGGGCAAAGTTCTGGGGGACGGGCCGACCACTCAACATCGCCACGGTACAAGATCTCCCGATCCGGAAACGTTTCCCTGAGCACTTCCAGTGATCTCTCGAGCTGCGTGTACTCCATCTGAGCTCCATCTTACTGAAACCACAAATCGAGTTCTTCAAGCTCAAGGTGTTCAAGTTGGGGTTGGTCTCCCAACAGACCTCGGCACCACCTCTCTCTCTCTCTCTCTCTCTCCTGCCTCACCAAGTTTCATGTGCGCAAATAATAACTTGATTATCTTTATTTTTTTTTTTTATTACCTTTGAAATGTGGGAGGGTTTTTTGTGTGATAAGCCCATGATATGAGCCTTTTCACAGTCTTCTAGAGAACTTTATATATGAATAAATACATAGTATGGAGTACCTTAAAATAAAAAACTAATAAACAAAATCTATCAGCTCGTCTTGAAAATCTACACAGAAGTTAAATTTTGGACTAATTTGAGTTTCCCACTTCAAAAATTCTCAATATTCTCACTGAAATAATTTTCAAAGGAGGATGTTTTTCATGCAAAATTTTCCTGCCAAAATTAGATAAGCTTATCTCCCTGATTTGTTCTGCACAAGGCAGAGAAAGTGTCCATCCAAAAGTGTCCACTCTGAAATCTAGGTTTATGCCATCCGTATATTAAAACAAAAGATTTTGCTAAGAATCAAAACTCACCAACAATATCAATTTGCTACATATTTTATATAATATACATATAGAATGGAACTGATTTTAATTTTTGAAATCTCACTACTATTGATGATATTTTTTAAAGACATTTTATTGTTTTGGAAATGCATACTTTCGAAGGCCACAACGTCCAAGAAAATAATGTTATAGCCATAATTCAAAAAGTATTTATAACCTTGAATACTTGCTAAAATTACTACTTACCAAAAACAGTAAATTAAAAATTTTAAAATGTAAAATGTGACAAGCTCATTAATACCAGTATCCATATAGGGCCTGTTATCTGCACTATCCATGTTACGTGGTGGAGATACCATGCAATTTTTGTGCCTCTCTGATTATGATAGTTTTAATTACGACTCCACGACTTATCAGCTGGTGGATCCTGAGGAGGGTTTAACTATGCTGATGCTTTATTTTCTTTCTTTCTCTAAAAATCAGGGGTTTTTTTGGCTATAAGAAATTTGCTCGTTTTAACATGAGAAAACAAAAAAGAAGAGACATAAAAAAGAGGTACCTGTAAACAAGGTTGCATCCAATTAAACCAAAATACACCCCCACACCCAGTTCATAACATGGATTCCAGAAAGTGTTGGAAATACAGGGATCTTTTCGCTTTTAATGGGGGGTCGAGACCCTATGCGAACACCGAATTTCCACGAAGATTGACCCCCCCTGACTGACTTATACGTACATGTATATGTGTATATAATATCAATAAATACATATTCAACTGTCATGAACCTGCTGTGTCTTGGCTGCTTCCCGCCGCCAGAGGGCGCTGTTGCGGCGTCACCTCACTCCCTCCTCTAATTACCTTGGATTCTGTTCACCTGTTTGCTGTTTATTTTGGGTATTTAAGGAA
>JAQNCB010000009.1:17971578-17981704 GCA_030068295.1 Euristhmus nudiceps | reverse complement strand
TATGCAGAAGAGCATCTCTGAATGCACAACATGTCGAACCTTGAGGCAGATGGGCTACAGCAGCAGAAGACCACACCAGGTGCCACTCCTGTCAGTGAAGAACAGGAAACTGAGGCTACAAGTCACACAGACTCACCAAAATTGGGCAATAGAAAGTTGGAAAAACGTTGCCTGGTCCGATGAGTCTTGATTTCTCCTGCGACATTCGGATGGTCGGGTCAGAATTTGGCATTAACAACATGAAAGCATGGATCCATCCTGCCTTGTTTCAACGCTTCAGGCTGTTGGTGGTGGTGTAATGGTGTGGGTTATATTTTTTGGCACACTTTGGGCCCCTTAGTACCCATTGAATATTGTTGCAACGCCACAGCCTACCCAGGTATTGTTGCTGACCATGTTCATCCCTTTATTACCATGATGTACCCATCTTCTGATGGTTACTTCAGCAGCATAACGCACCATGTCATAAAGCTCGAATCATCCCAGACTGGTTTCTTGAACATGGCAATGAGTTGACTGTACTCAAATGGCCTTCACAGTCACCAGATCTCAATCCAATAGAGCACCTTTGGGATGTGGTGGAATGGGAGATTTGCATCATGGATGTGCAGCCGACAAATATGCAGCAACTGCGTGATGCTATCATGTCAATATGGACCAAACTCTCTGAGGACTGTTTCCCGTACCTTGTTGACTCTATGCCACGAAGGATTAAGTCAGTTCTGAAGGCAAAAGGGGGTCCGACCCGGTACTAGCAAGTTGTACCTAATGAAGCGGCCGGTGAGTGTATATGGGTGTGCCTGGTGTTGATGTTACTCCAAAATCTCAACATGCTTTTTTCCCCCTGCAATTGTGCAGTAATGCTTCACCACACGAGTGTAAATAGTTTTTTTTCCCAAGGGCATTGATGTAAAACCCATAAATAAAGCTTCCGGTTTTTTTGCACAGTAAAGTTTAACTGCCTTTTTGAAAGTAACGGTTTTCCGAATGAATCCTGATTTCGTGTTGTTATATCAGCTTCGAATGAATGAAGGTCATTGATGTCCAGGATGCCCTTTCCCGTCTCGCGTCAGAATTCCTCCAGATTCCATGAATTGTTAAATAATGATATGCACCAAAGAGGCTGAAATATCCAAACCCCTTTCTTTTTTTCCCTTTCCTTGAGAAACATTATTCGTCACTCATCAGTGTCTTCTTCAGCTTTTCCATAAATTTTGCTCTTAAGAAAATTCTACATCAGAACCATGACGGTCCTTAGACCTTGGATTTGTTCGCAGCCGCGTTCCTAGAATGATAGCATGGGCCAATTTGTCGATTTAGCATAGGTAAACGGCCCCATAAATAACTTAAAAGGACACCGGAGCACGTGCAGAGACAAATATTCATGGAGACAGAAACAATGGTGAAGCTTCAAATAAAACATTGACATTTTCTGTGATGGTATCATATGCCTTCTTCCACTTAGTAACACCTGACCCCAGACCTTTCCTTTCCCACTTTCTCTTGAGTAGGTGTTGCACTGCCAGGTTATCGCACATGTGCAGGATCGTTTCTGCTGGTCATGTGGGTGGTATTGTTATAGTTATTACTATTGTGAACAGACATGGAACTAAAACAAGGTGTGAAACAGGCGAATGAGAGACTTCAGCAGGAAAACTTCATATTCAGCCAAAATGAACTGATAAAGGAAGATTAGGATGATATTGGATACACAGGACACACATGGGATATACACCACAGTGAATGTGCAACTTGAACAAATGAAAAGATAAACAAAAGTACAAAAAACAAAAACCGGTGCTTATGTTCGGTGTGGTACTTTACCTGTCCATCCCGCCACTTCCTGCTTGGATAAGAGTGGGCATGATCGCAATGAAAAGGCTCAACTGAACATCCTGCATCACCAACATACCCAACAAAACACTGCTGTAGTCCAGTTCACCTACACACACACACACACACACACACACACACACACCTTTTAAACACAAAAATCTTTCTTATTTCTTTTTCTGTATCTCGCACATAGTTCTGTACCTTCCTTATCCCCTCTGGACCCACCAGAAAGGAAACGTGATACCAGAGGGGTGCTGGACAGAGACAGACAGCTGGAAATGAACACTGTCTGAATAGGGTGGAGGCTAAACACCTTTCCCCATAGAAGTCCCGCCCCTACCATCAGGAGACTGAGGTAGCTGGAGCCCTGAACAGAGATCTTCCAGACCTGAAGAAGAAAAGATATTCATAAAAAGATTACTAACAGCAACAATATACTGCAATTTTTTTAAAATGCAATTTTATAAATTGATTGATAAAAATCCTTGTCCAGCTTTTGATCATTTCACACCCAAATATCTTCATTCATTAATTTTCTAAGTTGCTTAATCCTAATTAGGGTCTTAGAGAGGCTGGCGTCCATCTCAGGCGGGGTACACCCTGGACAGCTTGTCAGGCCATTGCAGGGCCAACACAGATACAATCAACCACACGCTCTCTAACACCGAGGGGTGATTTGGAACAGCCAATTAGCCTACTCTGCATGTTTTTGGATTGTGGGAGGAAACCGGAGCACTCAGAGGAAACTCACGCAGGCATGGGGAACATATGCAAGCTCCACACAGAACCGCCCTCGAATCGAACCCAGAGCCTTCTTACTGTGAGACGAACACGCTAACCACTGCGCCACTGTGCCGCCCACCAAATATCTGGTTTCACTTAAACATACGACACATAATCACGTACCGTAATTTCTATTTGTTTCCACTCGGACATCAACACTGTGTTTCCAGTAGTCACTGTGACAACCATTTCTTTATTAGGACAACGTGAAAGAGTGAGGCAGAACAAAAGAACGTCAAGACTAAATATGCAAAAATTTCAAGGGCATGAACAAGGAGTGCGGTGATTGTTTTGACTCATGGAGCCAGAAAAAAATAAAACACATTGAGAAAGGAATGCAGGCGAGTGAGATCCGCACAAATTAAGCTTTCGAGCAACAAGATTGCCCTCTAGAAATATGACTACACCATTTAAAACACCATGTAAATAGACTCACATGTACAACAGTATCTTTTTTATATTTTACCATTCACTGCTAGGATAAAAACGGACAACAGCAAAATGAAACGATGAATAGTTTATTTAAATTAAATAGTGATCCTGACCTCTGCTAACACACCTCCATGTATCGTGCAGGAGCATGACGGCATAATGGCATAGTAGTTAGCATGTCCACCTCACAGCAAGAAGGCCTGGGTTCAATTCCCAGCTCGGGCGTTTCTGTGTGGAGTTTGCATGTTCTCCCTGTTCTTGTGTGGGTTCCCCGGGTACTCCGGTTTCCTCCCACAGTCCAAAAATATGCACAGTAGGCTAATTGGTTGTTCCAAATCTCCCCGAGGTGCAAGTGTGAATGGTTGTGTGTTGGCTCTGCTATGGCCTGGCGAGCTGTCCAGGGTGTACACCACCCTTGCCCAGAGTCGGCTGAGATGGACGCTAGCCTCCCCGCGACCCTAATTAGGATTAAGCGGTTCCGAAAATGAATGAATGAATATTTAGCACTTCAAAATATTTATACTCCTTAAATACCAAGAGGCTTTGTGGACACTCTCTCAATGGATCTTTGGCGCCCCCCCTGTGGGGGCTAAATACCCTCACCCCCGGACCACCCGGTTGGGAATCACTATAAAATCAGGTACAGTCTGTTGCCCAGGGGTCGAAGCACGGTGGGGGTCTAACGGAGATTCGAACCCATAACCTCTCGATCATGAGCCCAACACCTTAACCACCAGCCCAATGCAATACGTGTGAGTTTGAGGTCATATATACAGAGACATTGTGTATTTTTATTTATATAAATACTATAAATTCTAATAAATAAAAAGGTAATAAATTCTAATGTAATAAATTCTAGGTGGCAAGGTGGTGAAAAAGTTAGGACGTCCGCCTCACAGCGAGAAGGAGCCAGGTTCAATTCCGGGCCTCGGTGCACTTCTGTGTGGAGTTTGCATGTTCTCACCATGGGTTTCCTCAGGTTACTCCGGTTTCCTCCCACAGTCCAAAAACCATGCACAGTTGGCTATTTGGCTGTTCCAAATCATCTCTAGGTGTGAGACTGAGTGTGAATGGTTGTGTGTATGTATGTGTTGCCCTGCAATGGTCTGGAAAGCTGTTCAGGGTGTACACCGCCCTCGCCCAGAGACAGCTAAGATGGGCGCCAGGCTCCCCACAACCCTAATTAGAATCAAGCGGCTTAACAAATGAATGAAATGCTAATTAAAATCCACCCTGGTTTAAAACCGGTGAACCCTTTAACAATGTATACCTTTTTATACTCCCAGAGCAGCTTAACATATTCTGAATATTTTAAATTCCTTATTTGTACATTCTTCACTTCATCTTGTACATTTTTGGGTGGGTTCATATCACGGAGCAAATTACCCAAGGACAGGTATGAAACATCAAGCCTGGAATGCAATGCACTGATGTCAGTCAATCAGCAACCCAGGCTAGCTTTTGATCTATCGTTGGATACAACAGATGCTTAAATTTGTTTTTAATATAACTTGTACTTTTTTGCCAACTTTTACTCTTATGGAATGAGTGGTGGCACAAATATATGTGTTCACTGACCATTGGCGTGTTATGGGTACTCATAGAAAGTTATTCATGGAAATTCTCGTCTATGTAAATGTAATAATTATTGTAATATTACTTTACTTTAGTACAATTTACGTAAGCTCTCAAATGTCTAATAATAATAATAATAATAAGAAGAAGAAGAAGACGAAGAAGAAGAACAGTATATGGCTCACATGAAAGGTAATAACTTACTACGGCCGAGCGCGCACTCGTGGACTGTGGACGGACAAACACACAAATGCACACACACACACACACACACACAATTTCCTGAGGAACGAAAATCGGTGCATCACAGTACCTTCCGTGTAGCTCACACAAAAGATAATAAGTACAGATGTGTGGATTTCGAATGCGCATATTGCTGTGAATAGACGAGTAAGTGCAGTGAATTCATCCGTGTTATTTGTAACCCAAAATGCTTTTAAAGGGGCAGAGTAATGGCTGCGTGAACTAACAACCTCATTAACCTAAATATCATGAACTGGGGCAAACAATACATAATCATTCAAATGGATGGAAAATTGGACTCCCAAATTCTTTTGATCTGTGAGCTGAAAGTCGATTTAACAAACATAGACCAATATTTTGTACATTCAATATTTGGGTGGAAATCAGGACACAACTTTTATTTTACGAATCCCTGTCTATCTTTTATTTCCACCCATATCCTGGTTCTCACTTGAGCCTTCATAGCGTCAGCTGTTTTCATTACATAAGTTTTACTGCATATTCAATAGATTCGTCGAACTGTACCAAGCCATGCTATTGGTGGATGTGCACATACGAATTTATTTTGTCTGTAGAACTCGTGGCTCATACATAAGAACGTAAAAATGGAGTCTTTTTATTTTTACCTTGTGCAGTCGCTCAGGAGAGAACTCGAGGCCAACCACAAAAAGTGTGAAGAACACACCTAACTCCCCCAGTGTCTCCACTTGTACCATGGACTAGAGACAGAAACAGAGAGACAAAAGGGACGAAAGGATTTTCCTGCTTAATCAGATATAATATAACACATAGTTAGTAGAGCGAGGTATAATACTAAAATAACTGCATGCCACATACCTTAATCCTATTAAGCCCTGAGGGACCAAGAAGAATCCCAGAAACTATGTAGCCAAACATAGGAGGCAACCCAACCAGTGTGCACAGCCAGCCACAGGGCAGGGAAAGCATCACCACTGATACCAGGTCCTGTATGAATAAAAAAAGTACATAGCTCTGTCTGAGAAGAACCCATAGTTAACACTCTTCTACAATACTGTGGCAAGCAGCGATGAGGGGCCCAAGCATCCAGAAGGGCAGAGTTGATGTGGCAACTTGAACAGATCCTGTTAAAAGTGTGGCTGGTAGCAGGTTCTATATCAAGTGACCAAAGACTAGGTGTGACTGCGATATACAGGACCGTATCCTGTATGGATTTCTTGATTCCTCCGGGATCAACAAAATATTCTGATTCTGCTGTAATGGATGAATGTTTTCTGAAATTAAAACAGCACCAGAACATTTCATTCATTCATTCATTTACTGAACCGCTTAATCCTAATTAGCGTCGCGGGGAGGCTGGTACCCACCCCAGTCGATTCTGGGCGAGGGCAGAGTACACCCTGGACAGTTCGCCAGACAATCGCAGACATTTCATTATTTTTTCCTTTTAAAAACAAGATGGCTTTTTTTTGTCTACTGTACTTTTATTTTGTAAAAATGAGGAATGGACTATGGGAAAAAAATTATGATCAAGTGTCTAAACACTGACTATTGTTTTGCAATAATCTTCTCCACAACATAATCAGAAAATATTAGATAAGGTTGTGTAGCAATTTTTATTAGTAATGTTTTTGCATAGTGCATACATCTCCTCCGTGTTTGCTGTGTTTGTGTCTTCAATAAAAACATTACCGGTAGTTTAAAAAAAAACAAAAAAAAAAACAAGGTGGCCATGTTAATTAAGTTGTCATGTGTCATCTTTTCAAATTCCTGGCCTGATACAACAATCACTTTTATGAGAAAATAAATGAATAATTTGTGACGTAAGGGTTGTTCATTGCAGTGCCTCCCAGTGGTCAAAATTTTTTTCACTCCCAGGAAAGTGACCCAAGACAGTACATCAAGTTTGGATTGGTATGTAGTACCATATTTTACTATAATATGCTATATTATTTCTGACACACTCACTCATCTGCCAAACTAATTAATCCTATTAGGGTTGTAACAAAGTTGGTGCCTACCTTACCCAACACTGGGCAAAGATGGGGTACACCCTGAACAGCCCACCAGACCATCAGAAGGCCAACACACAATTTTATTTATTTATTTATTTTTTTTTTTAAAATGACAGGTCTCACTTTTTACATTACGAGTTTGAATATTTCCCTTCCGGAAGACGTCTGCGCATGCCGATAACTAGAACAAACAGGTTCCGTCATTCTTTTGTACCAGCCGGTATACACTTTTTTAATGACACCAAATCCTTTTAATAGTTATTTATTTATTCATGCTCATTTCAATATCTTAGTGCTTGATGAAATGTATATCTTGTTTTTTCCAAGTTGTTGTGATTGTTGTATGTTTTACGATGTAACCAAAATTTCCTCAGGAAAAATAAAGTATTATCTTATCTTAAAAACACACACACACACACACACACACACACACACACACACACACACACACACACACAGACACAGACACAGACACAGACACTGAGCCATTTATACTTATTCAGACCGAGGGGTAATTGGGAACAGGAAATTAACCTAATGTGGATGTCTTTGGACTGTGGGAGGAAACCAAAATACCCAGAAGAAACCCACGCATGCACGGGGTGAAAATACAAACTCCACTAATTTTTTAAATCAACAAATGCAATCTTCACAACTGGAACCCAGAGCTCAATCCAAGAACAAAACAAGAAGATTAGAGCTAATTATTTAGTTTAAAGGGGCAATCTTACAGGACACACCTGGGGAACAAGAAATACCCGTCCGTCATGCATTCAAATATTATTAATAAATAAAATGGGTGGGTTTAACAAATGTTGCTTAACACACCTAGACGTAGATATCAGGAAATTAATACAAGTGTTTTATCCAAATAACAACAGTGGACAATAATTGCATTAATATGATTGTGTGATTTGAATTACAGTTATGACTACTGATAGAATGGTACAATAGGGATACCTTTCTCTCTGCCTATCAATCAGATAGGAATCTGCCACTCGAGCATATTTGTGGGCTTATGTACGGTATGCAGAAGAGCGTACATAGCATTTTCCTTTGAATGTTCATCTTCCCTTCTACATAGAACGAACAGGAGTTTAAACAATTGTACCTCAGAGGAAGCACATCCCAGGCCTCAATCATGTAGTTTGGCACTAGGATGGATAACTATTGGCCCAGAACTGGCAAATGACCAAATTAGGGTGGAAAATGAGTTAACTAGAAATGCACTCAGCATACAGACCTCCGCAAAGGTAGTGTACGCACTAAAGTTTTCAATCCAAGCATTATATTCAGTCAAACATTAATTTGAATTTTATGTTTAACTCTTTTAATCAGTTGTATTTGTGACATTATATTCTAAAATATTGTAAATGTCGGAATAAGTGGACAGATATACAGCTGTATATAGGATATATGTAGGTACATGTGTCCATATATGTGTACATAGAGGTATGTGCATATGTATGGCTTAGTGTAGTCCATTATTTGTCTTTTTTACACTTTCTTTTTTTATATAATTAAAAAAAATGTTTTATATATAAACAAATTTTTATATATATAAACAAAGAGCTGCAAAACTGATTTTCATTGTTCATGCAATAGTGACAATAAAGATCTCTTTATTTTTCAAATATGTAACGTTGCCCTATCTCACAAAATTTAATAACAAAATCCGGTTCACACTCAAAATTTAAATTCTTCTTTGTTGGCCCACGACCCACATTTGGCTCGAATTTTGTAGAAATCCGTCCATTAGTTTTTGAGTTATCGTGGTCACAATCAGACAGACAGACACAAGGTCAACCTTATAATCTTTCTCTTAGTGTAGGTAATAATGAAAAGCCAGACACTACTAAACTAAAAAGCTGAGTTGGCATGAGTGCTGAGTTCAGACTCTAACCTTGATGAAGTGGTGGTCAGCACGTGGAATGGTTGAGTCCCGAGGTTTGGTCAGTATGTACTGGTTGTTCTGTGAGTCAATGAGCATACTCAGCCCCAGGTTACCTTCCGCTACCTGCCACGACACGTTCTTCCTCCTGTTGTCCTCTTCGTCATCCTCCACCCTGAGGACTGCTTCCACATTGACTCCCTTCATCTGAGTGAGAGACGCACGATGCGGAACACAAGCAAAAATAATGACGGGGTAACTTTCAGACAGAAGAATGGTACAATAACCAATGAAGGAAAATCTTCATAAAAGAAAAAAATGAGTTTCATAACTGAACAGAAAAGAGGCTGATGGCTGACCTGCTTGTTGTTGTCAAAGACGTGATCGTCGATCTCTTCTTCCAGGCGGTCAGCAGCCCTCCGAACGTCCTCGAGAATCTCGTCCAGTATGGAAAGGGTCTTGTTCTGCTCCTGAGCCACTTTCAGCACCTCCTGCTGGTGCTTCTCCGCTGCCACCAGCTCCACATACTCCTTCTCCTCCTATCAGGAAAGACCTTGATCACATGATCTCTATCCAGTCTCTTTTAAGTTATCCTCAAATTTCATAGCTTGCATACACGATAATCGAATTCTTTGAAAGCTCTTGCTTCCACATAAAATGAGTTGGCAGGCCGAGTCTGGCCTGCGGACCTTGAGTCTGACACCAGTGACATTATTAGAGGTCGAAAGACATTTTAAATGTTATATTTTACAGCTTTAACGCAAAATCAGACAGCATCTGTAAGGAATAATAAAGTCTTCAAGAAAGGGAAAGTCTCTAATTACATGCCCTTAAGTCTTTAATCCAGAATTTATTTAAGCTGAGTTTATCCATTCATTCATTTTCTAAGATGCTTAATCCTAATTATGGTTGTGGAGGGGCTGGTGCCCATGTCAGCCGACTCTCGGGTACAGCTCACCAGGCCACTGCAGGGCCAGCACACATACAACCATTGACACTCATACTCACACCTAGGGGCAATTTGGAACCACCAGTCAGCCTACTGTGCATGTTTTTGGGCTGAGGAAGGAAACCATAGTACCAGAAGGAAACCCATGTAAGCACTGGGAGAACATGAGAACTCCACACAGAAACGGCCAAGACCAGGATTCAAACCCGGGAAAGCTGAGTCTGTATTCATATTATTTTGTATTTTAATTAATTATGGCGCACAGCATAATCAGTAAGATCCAATCAGTTTACATGTACATAACACAGTGTCTCATATTTCCTATTGATGGAATTCAAGGATTCAGGGATTCAAGGATTTTATTGTCACTACAAAGATAATTACATGAAGCAATTACTGGCAGTGAAATGCTTAAGTCTCTAG
>JAQNCB010000009.1:17945547-17956683 GCA_030068295.1 Euristhmus nudiceps | reverse complement strand
GCGAAAAAATCGTTCACGAGTCGACTCGTGGCAGGTCGTGAAGAAAAATCGTGTAAGTGTCAGGGGGGCTTTAGGCTAATATGCATGTCTTTGGACTGTGTGGAGGAAACTAGATTAGTACTACTACTAATACTTATAGCCCCTTCTGGGACATAGGCCGCCGACAAGGTCCCTCCAAGTGTCTATGCCCTTGGCCAGCCTCTTCAGTGTGGCGCTGTAAAGAATGGTAGCCAGATGCCGCTGTAAAGAATGGTAATGGTAAAGAATGGTAACCAGATGCCTCCAGCTTTCATCCAGCTTTCATCACCCTGCGTCATAATGTCCTCCAGCTGGGGATACATTTCACCCAGGGTTGAGATGTTCCTTAAAGCTCTTGTTGGTGTTTTTGTAGCAACCCTACTTATTTTTGATCTGGGCTTAGGACCAGCAATGGAGGTGTTGGAAACTTGACTTCTTTAAGCAAACCCATGTAAGCTCAGGAAGAACATGCATACTGCATACAGAAACGCCCTCGCCAAGCCTGGAACACGAAACCCAGGATATTCTTACAGTGAAGCGGACGTACTATCCACTATGCCACCCGGAAAAAGAACAGTTCAAAGAAATGATTCAAAGCCCAATATTTCAAAAATATTTGTGTACATTTTATATGTTCTATGTGAGTAAAGTGTATTTTTGAACCTTCACCTATAGACCCACAGGATGAGAATAAAATTGGCATCGATGGGATCCAGCAGTTCTGTGATGACCTCATGCTGGATCCAGCCAGCGTGAGCATTCTGGTGGTGGCCTGGAAGTTTCGGGCAGCAACACAATGTGAATTTAGCCGGAAAGAGTTCCTGGACGGCATGTCAGAGCTGGGGTAAGACCTGGAAAACATCGCTGGTATCTTTATACCGCATGTCAAGTTGATAGTTTGAGCTAGATCTGCCCCTGTGTCTCCAAAGCTGTGACAGTCCTGAGAAACTGAAGGCCGTCTTACCCAGATTGGAGCAGGATCTCAAAGATTCTGGAAAATTTAAGGATTTCTACCAGTTTACTTTCAATTTTGCCAAAAATCCAGGACAGAAAGGCTTAGGTAAGTGTGACGCAAAGGGCTCACTCGCTTACTCTCATTTGCCGAACTGCTTAATACCATTTGGGCCAAAGAGAGGCTGTAGCTTGTCTCAACCAACATTGGGTAAAGGCAGGGTACACCCTGAGCAACCTGCCAGACCATTGCAGAGCAACACACACACGGGGGGGCAATTTGGAAAAGCCAATTAGCCTGATGTGCATGTCTTTGGATTCGGGGACGAAACCCACACAAGTGCATGCAATGCACAGAACATGCAATCTCTGCTCAGAAACTGAGCCCAGGACTCGAACCAAGAACCTTCTTGTCGTGAGATGGGTGTGTTTACCCACTACACTACCGTGCCACTACAGATTCGTTTTTGTTTTTCCTTACTTTAAGTGACTCGTGCTTATTTAAATGAAGGCATACAACCAGCACGTCTTGATTAAAAGGTTCATCATACCTTCAACCTCCATCGTTGTTATTCCTGTAAGTGCTTGTGGTTAATCTGGGCAGTACCGGTATACGGGAAATGTTCCTCCCACAGTCCAAAGACGTGCGCATTCGTCTAACCCACTGTTCCAAATTGCTCCTAGGTGGGAGTGTGAAGGCGAATGGTTCTGAGTGTGCTGCCATGTAATGCACAGGTGAACCTTTCACCCAGAGTCGACTGAGATAGGCGACCCTAGTAAGATTAAGAGGGTAAGTGTACTAGTGCTATAGTTCTGGTTATTTTGCAGGACCAGGAATGTGGCGGTGCACAGTGAGGCCTTTTCCAGTGTGGGCTATCGTCTGACTGATCCCTCTCTGTAACAGAGTTACATCTCTCTTTATCTCTTTCTTTTCTACTTTCCATACTGTCTTTACTTTAGACTTGGAGATGGCTGTGGCTTATTGGAACCTGGTCCTGACGGGCCGCTTCAAGTTTCTGGACCTCTGGAACACGTTCCTGCTGGTAAATTGACAAGTTCTTTAAAACTGTGTCAAATGTCGAGTTTATAAGAACTTTGATAGTTGATATATGGAATATAGTGTGTGTGTGTGTGTGTGTGTGTGTGTGTGTGTGTATACATACATATATAATACACACACACACAAACAATGAATTCAGTCGTACATAGCGGAATACATTAGTTGTACTGAGTACCCGAGGCAATTACGTTTTGTCTTCTTTTGAAGGAGCATCACAAGCGCTCTATCCCAAAAGACACATGGAATCTTCTTTTAGACTTCGGAAACATGATTGCAGACGACATGTCAAACTACGATGAGGAAGGTGAGCTTGGCCCTTTATTTACATGGAAAGGGTTTGTTTGCAAAATAAATTTAAGTATGGCATGTCAGTTTCAACAAAAATTATTTCTACAATTACCCCTTTACTCAAACACCGAACCCCTTATTCTTACCGGAGTTGCCTGGAGGCTGGAGCCTAACTCAGCCGACAATGGGTGTAGACGTTAAAGTCTATTGGGCTTTTGCACCTTAGCTGGAGCTTACCCCCAGTTTCTGTAGCGTGAAGCAACTAGGGGCTCAAACCCTCCTGGATGGGACGCTATTCCACCACAGGTTACCTTCCCAGTATTTTTACTGGAACCCATTTATACTTCTGGGTGGACAGAGGTAGTCTAGTGGTTAAGACCTTGCCCAGGGGTCTTAGCACAGTGGGGGGTCTAACAGGGATCAGAACCCATGACCTCTCAATAATGAGACCAGCACCCAAACCACTACACCACCGACCCACAGGGTGAAGACGTGGTATACCCTAAACAGCTTGCCAGAGCGTCGCAGGACCAACACACACCCTCCTAAGGGAATCTTGGAAGCGCAAATTAGCATAATATGCATGTCTTTGGTCTGTGTGAGGAAATCAAAGTACTCAAGGAAACTCACACAAGCACAAGAGAACATGCAAACGCCAGCCAGAAACGCCCTTACCCATGCCCGGAACTTGAGCCCAGGACCTTCTCGCTGCGAGGCGGATGTGCTGGCCACTACGCCATTGTGCCATCCCATGTTCAGTACAGTTTGTAATTAAAAAGTATGAAAGAGGTGTAGCATTAACGCGTCCTAAAAATTATTTGTGTGAAATTTATTTTCCACTTTCTGTTTTTAGGGGCGTGGCCGGTCCTTATAGATGACTTTGTGGAGTTTGCTCGGCCAATCATTACAGCAGACAAGCGCAAAAATCTATAATCGCCACCTTCCTCTTGAAGAGGGAAGGGACATCTCTCTCTCTGTTTAGACATTTTATATAAAATATTTAAATAGAAAACAAAGAGAATGCAAGAGACTATAAAGATGTGAGGTGTGTGCACTACCAGACATGAGAAGTGCAGTACAATGCAGAGCTGAACACAACGCATCAGGAACCAGTCCGCGTGCATCACCACCAGGTGGCGACAGCGACGTGGAGGAATGAAGAAGCAACTCTGTTTGTTTGGAGTTGCCCCTTCTTTGAGGTGACTGTCCCAGAGTTTCTATTCACCCGTTTTTATGCAGCTTTTGAACCCGAGTGGAAACTGAAATATTGCAAAAATATGAATATTTGAGTGTGTGGAGATCGCTGTTGGATGTGTATTTTTGGCTGCTATTTTTTTATTACCGGTATTATGATGTTGTCCTGCTCTCACTTCAGATTATTTCCCACAACATCAGCTAATGGGAAGGAGTTTAGAATCATATGGTACATTCACGTGACATGCATGGAAACGTACTTAATTATGACCGTGTTCGTGACCTTTTAACTGTCCACCGTACTGCTGTGTGCACATTAAAGGCATCGCCTGCAGTAGCGTCTCAAGTGCCGAGGCTGAAAGCCGAGAGGGTGGAATACAGGATCTGGTGGAGGAAGAGTTTGTTAATTGTTTTAAGTGGAAGGGAAAACACCTGAATAATTTTCATTAAGCAGTGTCGTCACATAGAGATTGGAACCGTTACGTTTATGTTGGTTTATTTAGGCAGTGGTGGCTTCGTGGTTCAGGCTCTAGCTTATTGAACAGAAGGTCGGCGAATTCAAGCCCCAGTACCACCAAGCAGCCACTGTTCGGCCCTACTGAGCAAGGCACCCAACTCTTAAATGCTCAGTATCACATGAAAATGATAAATGTTATCCGCTCTGGGTAAGGGTGTCTGCCAAAATGCCTCAAATGTCTTTTTGGGCTGTTTCATAGATAGGATTGTCTTTTTAAAATTATATAAGGGACCCCTTTACGTAGGCACTTAGTCCCTTGTTTATTGTTGTTTTGAGTAGTCCCAGCTAGAGTAGTGAAATCTTTTATCAATTCTAATAAATAGTGTTATCAGAGGAAAATATTGCTTACATTTTGACCAATTCAATTCTCTCCACCGTAATAAAAATAGTAATTTTTACCTGATAAAATTCTGAATTACACTCCTAACTACTAACTAACTATTACTTTTGGATTTGTATTTTCATGTAATCTAGAAGATGTTCTGCTGCTTGTAAGCTCTATTTATAATTGAAGTGGCTTTGTTGCAATACTTTGTCCGTCAAAAATGTCTTCTTCGGAAAGTAAAGTAAACATTACATGTGGAGGACAGAAGTGTTTTAAGGTTTTTTTTTTTTTTTTTTTTTTTTTTTTTTTTTTTTTTCCAGATATTTGCCTTTTCTAAAGCAGGGCAGTACTGTATAGCTTGCTGAAAAATATAATTGGGATTGGATGTGAAGTACTTTCTGTACAGAGTTCTACATCAGCTTAATGAGTGTGTCCATCAAAGAGTGTCTTCTCTGGAAAACCACAATGATTGTCATGTCAATGATTGTTGTACAACTACCGGTAATGTCGCATGAAACCTGCTCAGATAATGTGTTTAGTGGTAGGTAGGTAAGTCTGTGGGCTTTTACACCCAAGCCTAGTGGCTCATGTTGGGCTTTTACTCCCGAGCCTAGAGGCTCATCAGCTGGTGCTTATCCCCGGTTTCTTTAGCGTGAAGCAACTAGGAGTTCAACTCCTCCTGGACGGGACACTAGCAGGTTACCCTCCCAGTATTTTTACTGGTACTCATTTATACTGCTGGGTGGACAGAGGCACACTTTGCCCAGGGGACCTTGCCCGGGGGTCTTAGCATGGTGGGGTCTAACCGAGATTCAAACCCACAACCTCCTGATAATCAGTCCAACACTCTAACCACTATACCACCAGCCCCACTAATGTGTTTAGTGAGTGAGTTTTATTCTTACTGCTGTGAATTCTTTAAAAGTGTTGATGGATTCTAAATTTTAGAGAACTGGTACCTGTTATACTTTCACCCGGTCTAATTTAAACACCATTAGACCTGTAGCTCTGATATTTTGCACAAAATATTCTGGTTTCATGTGGTGTTGACTGGAAACAAGAAACCACAGAAACTGAGTTTTAATTCTGAGATACTGTGAACCAAAAAGTGTACCCTGATTGTGAAACAGCCCTTATACAACTTGAAAATTTTAATTTAAGCCTGTTATTGTCCGATATCAAAATTTTAACCTCTTGAGACTTGGCTGTCCTCCTATGAGGACATCATATGTTCTCCCAACTACATTGTGTGTATGTCCCTGTATGATCTTCATATGAGGGCCGTTTGGTATTACTCTTTTGCCAAACCTCTTGTTTGTAGACATTAATCAATGTGGTAAAGGACAGTGTGGTGAAATGAGAAGACACACAAAACTAGGTTTTGCGTTTTAGGAGTTTAAAGATGTGAAAAGGTTAAAAATTCATGAATATGAAGTTTAGGGGGATAAAAAAAAACAAACAGGCACAGCAATGCTCAGAACACCAGCAGATGTCGTATGGCTACAGTCGGTATATGTTGAACACGGATAGAAATATCGTTACATATAGTTTATTCATGTGGCAGGAGAGTATTGGAATGAATAACACTGAAAAACTGTTAAAGACACAATATTGGGTTTTAACTCCGTTTTAAATTGTTAGTTTTCATCTCAGTTCGTTTTTTTTTTTTTAAACTGCTGTGAGTCTTGGATAAACTGTCTGCACATTTCAAGCTGTGTAACATCAAAATGCAACCAATGTGATTACTAAGCAGATAATTATAATTTTATTTTTAACTTCAACACTAACCTGTAGTGGGACTCTATCTTCAGTTCATAATTTTACGTTCTTTTGTGCACACTAAAGTATATTTGTTTTTGATTGTTCCTTTAGATTATTATTATTATATATCTTCCAGTGTTCTGGACAAGGTGCTATGGTGTTCTGGTTTTTGCCTCATGTTGATGTTTGTTCCAGGTTGCCATTTTTGTCCCGTTTCATGTATTAATTTCCATCATGAGGACGGCAGCATTATCCTCTCGTGGTACGCTTTGCAGAGCGTTTGGAATGTTGAGTCCCAGGTGGTCGAGTTCGGCTCATCAAAGCAGTATTATTGCAAATGTAAATAAAGTTTATTTAAGGGATAAAAACAGATGGTAAATCTCCGTCAAACCCAAGCCTGTTTGTTTGACCATGGAGTAAAGGGTGAGATAAATAAAGCATGTTTTTAACAAAAAGCACCAAGTCAAGATTAATGTTTACAGATATATTTCGCATTTATGTTTTAAGTCCTGATGGTGAGTTCTGTTCTATGAATTTGAATGAGAAGGTGATTTGATTTTCTTGAGCAGAACCAGAAATAAATTTCAAGATCTTATCATGTATTGTTTTAATTCCAACAGGAGAGTAGCAGTGGTGGCCCAGTGGTTAAGGCTCTGGGTTACTGATTCAATGGTGAGGGGTCAAGTCCCATGACCTCCAAATTTCTACTCTTGGGCCCTTGAGCAAGGTCCTTAACCATCAATTGCTCACTTGTACAAAAATGTAAGGCGTTCTGGATAAGGACATGTGCTAAAAGCAATAAATGTTAATGAACTCGTGTACATTTCTGATCATACACAGAGCCTTGCATTAGTATTAATCCTCCTTAAACATGTTTTATTTTTTTTTTATTCCTACTATTCGCCTCCTCGTACAAATGAGCTCATAGACGCCAATGATTTACTGGAAATCGCTATGAGTGGCAAGGAAGTGAGCATATGTAATCCCTCCCTCCCTCCCATGAGAGCTCGGCTGGTCACGGATGACTGTGGCTACAACCTGGATTCGAACTTGGGATCACTGGGTTAATAGTCACGTTCCTTGTCGATGCGCCACTGTTTTTTTTTTTTTTCTCTTTTTATTTACAAAATATATCTACAGTGCCTCATAAGTGGGTCAGTCAAAATGTGTGCTGCCATCCTCAGGAGTCAAGTGAGTTTCGATCATGATGATTAACAGTAACGAATCATCCAGGTCTATAGCTGCTTTTATGTGGACGATGGGAACAAGTTGCCGCCAGAACAACCTGCGCCTGTAGCCGATTGTACCCACTTTCCTCGTGCTTAAACAGTCGCTCTCAAAACACTGACAAGCTCGAAACTAAAGGGACAACACGCAAGCAAACCACTGAAGAAGGGCTGCCCATTTGCCCCGAACACCATTGAGATTACCGAATAACCCAGAGGAATGCTACTGCGTATGCATAACCCTCCTACGTGTCAAAAGATGTCTTCAGATGCCAAGTTGTGGCTGAATCAGGATGTTCTACAACAACTAGCACCCCCTTGAAAAATGGAGTAAGTGCACCCATCAGTGTCAAGAGGTTCCACGATAAATCATTTTTACGTACAGGCGTGCCCCGGTGCAACTGCCTTTGTAAAATGTGCCCGTGTAAAAACAACTTAGGAGCTCATGTACTGTTATGTGAAATAGAGCAGAAGGTGCTTTTTTAATTTTTATTTATTTATTTTTTTCTCTTAAGTACCGGTATGTTTTTCTATCATGTCTTGGAGGAAGACATGAAGACGATGGCCTACAACTTCACTGCTTGGGTGGAATGAGGAAAATTGAGGGAAAACATTCTAACATTTAAAGTTGCAATATTTTTTTTAATTGTGGCATAAGTTTAAAACAGTAATTCTGCCATTTGTTAGTTGTATACGTTCATTCATTCTCCAAGCCCCTTAATCCTAATTATGGTCATGGGGAGACTGGTAGCCATTTTCGGCCAACTCTGGGTGAAAGTGGGGTACACCCTGAACAGCTTGTCAGACCATTACAGGGCCAACACTCACAACCATTCAACTCACTCTCACAGCCAGGGGCAATTTGGAACAGTTAATCAGCCTGCTGTGCCTGTTTCTGGCCTGTGGGAGTCGAACCGTGGACTTCTTGCTGTGAGGCGGATATGCTAGCCACTGCACCTCCGTACCCTAGTTGGGTAAGTATTCATCCCTAATCCTTAGTTGCTAGACCTTAACACAATGCCAAAGGCAGTCTTTGGAATTTGTAAACACTATCAGATGGAGAAATGGAGATGGAGAAAAACAATTTACAAGTCTTGCCACGTATCCTCAATCAGATTGATGTCTTGATTGAGATTGGGCCATTCAAACACATCCAAGTTGTTGCTCTGAACCACTCGAGTGAAGCCTTGGCAGTCCACACATTACTGTTGTCCTTTTGGAAGGTGAAACTGGCTTCACCAGATCAAAATTATTGGTTGGCTGAATGAGAGGGAATATTTATGTAATCACAGCTTTAGAAATAATTCTGCTATAAATTAGATTGATTTCTCACAACATCAGTGGCTCTTTCTGCATACATATATGCATGAGATATTCTAGTTTCAGTTTACTCCAGTGCAAGGTGGAAGACCACAAAATGTATGCGGATGCATAAATAATTATGCACCTAAGGCATTATATATAGTTTGATGAGTTATGTCTCTTTTTATTGTGGCTTTGGGAGGGGATTTATCACTGATCCTGGACCAGCTGTGGGGTTCTGGACTTGGTGCCCTAGGGATTGCCTTTTTAGGAGAAACCTGATCATAGGAACACATAGAAGGCTTGTTGATAAGAGCCTGCTGCTTGTGTGTGTGATGAATCCAGCTCTGTTGATTCGGAAGAGCGAATGGGAGGGGACAGAGGAGGAGATATTTGGTGGGTTTTGGGCATGCAATACACTGTAGAGGCTTTGGACACTGAAGAAGTGAAGCCCAATCTGAAACATTAGCCAAACAAAGAGATAAGGCAGAAAAAAAGCCTGGCAGTGTACTCTCCTCTAGGATCCTGTCAAGAATTTGGCCAAGAACACTAGTGTCTGAAGATATTTTTTGTTGATGGTCTGGGTTTGAAAAGGTACCCAATGGAGAAATTCCAGGCCGCAATGCTCCTTGGGGCAGTAGGAGATTCCCTGGGATATCGCAAGGGCCACTGGGAAAGCTGCATATCAGGGTCTCAGATACAGAAAGAGCTCTTGGCTCTTGGGGGCCTGGCAGCCCTTAAATTGGATCCAGAGAATTGGCCCTTGAGTGATGGTGCTCTGATGCACATGACGACGGCAGAGGCTCTTGTTTCAGGTAAGGTTGTGTCCCTAGCTAGGAAGGTGTGCGACTACCAAAATGAACACTGAAACTTTTTAACTTCCCTATGGCTCTGTTCACCCAGCAGTATAAATGGGTACCAGTAAAAAATACTGGGAAGGTAACCTGCGATGGACTAGTGTACAATCCGGCAGGAGTTTAACTCCTAGTTGCTTCATGCTATAGAAACTGAGGACAAACACCGGCTCTGATGAGCCTCTAGGCTTGGGGATGGGGGTGGGAGGTTGTGTTGTTTTTCTTTTTTATGACTGGATCACGATATAGATTTCTCTTCTCTCTTCTCGTAGCTACATATCTTTAATAATGTCTGCAGAGGACTTGAACAGTGGTTAATATGCTTTATGATGAATGACAACCATAAGTCAAGAGTTTCAGGATAAAAAGTAATAGAAAGGTGATACTGATATTTATGTTTAGTTTTGCCAGAATGATGACACATGACAGGTCTAATCTGACTTTCACTTCTTTTTATTGCCATTACCCATAAAAATAAACATTTCCCATTCAAATATTATCAGAGTTTGTGCTTGTTCATACTCTTTGTATCCACTGCTACAGTGATAACGTTTGACGGTTTCATATCATATCTACAAATAAATACTAATGCACACTTAATCTGGCCCGAATACTTCATCAATTTTAAATAGAACAAGTAAGAAGTAGAAAGCAAGTTGCTTTATATTGTATATTATGTGTATAGCCGATTGGAGATCATCATTAGAATCTGGGATTGTTTCTTTGAATTTTCCCATATATATAAAACAGGAAAAAGGTATGAGTAGAGTCCAGGTCCCATTTCCATCCTTATCCCTGGTAACCATAACATGCATTTGGCATGCCATTTGATCTCATAAACAGTCCCATAAACAGCTGATGGCATTCACGCACATGCCTTCATGACAATAACACATGCCCTACTCCCTGTGATCTCCCTCTTATTGGTGCTCACTGATATGAGACTAATTTGAGGTTGTCCTTTATCATCTGCACACCCCTTGCTGAAATACATAAGTCAAGTTAGAGATAATCCTGCCATCTTTAATCCATTAAAACCATATCCATTACCCTGTATAACACAACACCTAAACTCCAGTTGTCTTCAGCCAAAGACTTGCCACCAAGCTGAGAATAGAACTTGAGTGTGATCCCTTATCACACTGGGATAATCGGGGCTACTGGATCAGGATCGCTGGCTGGTCATTCAAAGTGTTTTGCGATTCTCCTAACACTAGGCTTAGTTCCCTTTTATTCATTCATTCATTCATTTATTTTCTGAACCACTTTGTCCAAATTAGGGTTGCAGGGAGGCTGGCGCCCTTCTCAACCGACTCTAAGCGAGGGCAGAGCACACCCTGGACAGCTCATCAGACTATCAAAGTGTGGAAACACGCTGACGGCCATGCAGCCTACTTTTTCCAAATGTCATCAATGATCCTTTTACATGCACTTCACAACCTGCCCCCACCATACTTATCTGACCTCCTTCACATCGCCACTCCTGCTTGCTCACGGCGCTCCTCTTCCACTCTCCAGCTCTCTGTATCCCCTGTTTGCCTCGTTACCATGGGGAGAAGAGCATTCAGTCACTCTGCTCCCCAGCTCTGGAATTCTCTCCCTCCTGACCTCCGTACCATCGACTCCCTGCCACTCTTCAT
>JAQNCB010000009.1:17864329-17875310 GCA_030068295.1 Euristhmus nudiceps | reverse complement strand
CCCCCCCCCCCCCGGCGCGCCAAGCGCAGCCACTCAGGAGGCGCTCTGAGTAGAACCGCTGCTCCTCAATGCTGACAGGAGCCAACTGAGGTGGCTCAGGCAGGCATCTGATTAAAATCATGCCAGGGAATTTAGCAAAAGTAACCTACCGGCCATCAAGACTAGTGAAATTATCAATCTATTAGTCCTCCTTTATAGTTACTGGTCAGCAACACTATCTTTTTTGGCCGTTGGATTCAAGTCGCCAGCAGGGTGACTTGCTCGCTAATGTCACTCGTCCTACAGATTTTTTACTCGCCAGGGGCCAACAGACCAGAATGAATTTTCACCCCTGCTCCTGAACACCTCCCTGGTGTGGTGTTTCGGCCATGTCCAACCTGGAATAGACCCCAGGGTTGAGAACATGCTGGAGGGACTATGTCTCTTTGCTGGACTGGGAATGTCTCAGTGTCCCTCTGGAAGAAGTGGCTGGGCAGAGGGACATCCAGACCTCACTGCTTTGGCTGCTGCCCCCCCATTACCTGACCTCGAGTCCAAGCTCCACAGCTGATGGGGAAGAAAATGGTTAAAGAGAATCAAATTATTACATTCACACAAAAAACTTTATTCACCACAGTTTTTATTCATCATGGTTTAAAGATGATCCCCCAGGCAGTGGCCGTCGCCGTCTGTACATGCTTGGAGGCGATTCCTGAAGGCGGTCATGGCTCGATGGGTCGTGTCGGGTGGAACAGCGGTGATCTCGTGCTGAATAGTAACCTTCAGGGCTTGAAGAGATCTAGGTTGATGAGTATACACTCATGATTTAAGGTAACACCACAGAAAGAACCACTCAACATCGCCACGGTACGAGATCTCCCGATCCGGAAACGTTTCCCTGAGCACTTCCAGTGATCTCTCGAGCTGCGTGTACTCCATCTGAGCTCCATCTTACTGAAACCACAAATGGAGTTCTTCAAGCTCAAGGTGTTCAAGTTGGGGTTGGCCTCCCAACAGACCTCGGCACCACCTCTCTCTTTCATTGTGAGCAAATAATAACTTGATTATCTTTAACCTTGTTTTTTTATTTATTTTTTTTAATTATCTTTAAAATGGGGGAGTGTTTTAGGTCACCCTGCATTTATAGGAGAGAATCGAGTGTTTAACAGCCACGTCAGAAGTACTTAACCCCTCCATTTCACAGCAACTTAAGATGTCCAGCACTTTCTCTTTACTTTTAACGGGCAAGTGACAAATTGCTTCTTTGATAAATCACTGCATAATTGATTATGGGGATAAGGATACAGTCTGGGCAACACAAGAGCCTGGTACGAGAGAGGAATACGAGTCCATCTTGTACAGATTTCTGATTCACACATCCTTAGACAATAAAATCACCGATGAGACGCAGCCGACAGTCAGGATTCACATTGGAGCCGAGCCGTGATATGCGCCACCTAGATCTACGAATTCCTGGACACAGCGAGTCCTGGTGTCACCAGGGTAGAAGGAATCCAGCATGTTTTAAATATCAAATCATTCCCCCATTAAATATCCTGCGATTAAATATCTAAGTTACGAGAAAGTCAAAGTAAATGGTCAGAGTTTTACTTACATTCATTCATTTTCTAAGCCGCTTGATCCTAGTCACCAGGAGGCTGGCGCCTATCTCAGCCGACTCGGGGCAAGGGCGGAGTACACCCTGAACAGCTCGCCAGGCCATTACAAGGACAACACACTCATTTTCACACCTAGGGGTGATTTTAAACAGCCAGTTAGCCTACCGTGCACTTTTTTTGGACTGTGGAAGGAAACCAGAGTACCCAGAGGAAACCCACGCAAGAACATGCAAACTCCACACAGAAACGCTCCGAGCCTAGGAAACGGACCCAGGACCTTCTTGCCGTGCGGTGACCGTGCTACCCACCTCACCGCCAGATTTAATACATTCTTATCTTTAGAGACGTACGATAATTTCAATGCAAAGAATGCATGCAGAAACAAAATGACACTTCCTCTGCAGATAATGGTGTTATGCCACAGTGGGAGTCGAAATACTGAAAGTAAAAATGGTTTAATCGATGTCTGCTCATGTTTAAAAGGAAAATGTCCTCATAGGCTACAAATGGGAGGAGCCAGGAAGGTTGGTCAGGATATTTTTAGTGGTGAATTAGAAGAAAGAGAAGAAAAAAAGGAAGGGGGAGGGGAGGGAAAAAAAAAAAATAAAATAATCAAGCACACGCATATTCACACAACACACACACACACACCCTAAAAATGTGCTTTGCTGAGTCTTACAAAAAAAAAAATCATTTAGTTCCTTGTAGAATTTTTTTCAGTGCGTGATACCTGGAGAACGCGTGACACAATCCAATCTCGCAGTATGTATCTGTGTGTTAGTGAAACTTGCGCGAATCAAACGCTTGGTTTATTAACATTCTCATAGCCTGAGTGAAAATCGTCAAAAAACCCTGATGCTAACACCACCTGCTGCTATCCCCAACTAAACACACCTACATTCTCCAGCAAAATCTCACAGATCAGCAGTCAGAACTGCTCCAGTATCAACTAAACTATTAGCGCACGTGAGAGACATAAAAAGACTGACTACCAAAAAAACCCAAAAACAAACAAACAAAAAAAAACAAAGAAAGAAATAAACAAAGTGCTTGTTTGTGGAACTCATCCGCCGGTCACTGTCCTGGTGCGATCCTCCCAATGTCACACTTCAAACACCACCGCTTGAAAAAAGTACAGTAAGGCCCCATGCCAACCCTAGTCACTCTATTGGTGGGCATAATAGGGGTTCTCGAAGGGTGGGTCACAGGCTGTCGTAGACCATGCAGCCCAGGAAAGGGCAGATCTCAGATCAGTGGCTGTGCCTCTGGACCGGATCTCAGGCAACGTAATGATACTGGTTGGGGCTCTCCTTGTCTCGCTCCATGTAGTCTCGGTCAATCAGGGACTCAATTCTCTTCTTCAGGTCGCCTGGCTGTGAGAGAAAGCAAGAGATACGGTACGGGAGGTCACTTATTAAGTGCTACACTGATGACTTGATTCAGTGCTCATCAAGTACAAACCTGTTCTTTATAGGAAGACAGAGATGACTAAATAAACATTATCCATAAAGATAATTAGGTTTAACGACCTGAGAAGCTAATTAATAACACAACTGGATTGAATGGTTTCAGATAATGGCATGCTATGAAGTTATGTTGCCTATGAAAGACTCAAATTCTCGCTGTTGACTGGCAGGAGTGAAACCTCATGCTGTCGCTTGCTGTACAAAACAAAGTGTTGCACGTGCAGAGATGCTTCTCTGCTCGCCATGGTTGTGAGACCCCTGCCACGCACTGATGATTTAGCAAGTGTACGCCAACCTGACTGGAGCAACGTTGCAAAATTGCCACCTGGCAAGAACTTTTTCCGTGGTTTAGCATGAGTCTATCACGCATTAAGGCTGTTGCACAGCTCCAGTACCAGGGGTGATCATACCGCCTGTGCTACTTACCGTCAACTACAAACATCAACTACAGCTTTAATAGATATATTTGTTTTTTAATTGGTAATACGAATTATTACCATTAACTGCCAACCAATTGTTAACTACATCTAAAATAGAAAGGTTTTAAAAAAGAAAAACAATGAAAATACATTTCTAGCAAACATTTAATTGGAAAATGTGTATATTGTTTATAATGTATATATTACCAAATAAAAAAAAAATATTATAGCTGCACTTGACTGTATACCTCACTTAAACTGTATCAAATTTCTTCTATTAAGGGGTAGTTGATGGTAATTGGTTGGTAGTTGATGGTAATTAGTACTGTCCGTCTATGCTGATGTATTTGTTCCCCCCCCCCACAAGATGGTGCCCCTCCCCACTTTGACAGGTTAGGGAGAGATTTCCTGAACATCAACCTTCCTAACCAATGGATCAGTCGAAGGAGTCACCCTGAATGGGCTCTGCGACTTTTATCTGCGGGGCTATAACAAGAGCAAGGTTTATACCACTGAGCGCTGTGACATGTCACAGCCTGAGGAAAGAATCCGTGATGCTGCGACGTGGCAGAGAGGCCAGCGTCCGAAGGTGGCTGAAGGTTGCTGAAAATGGAAGCGCTCATGTGGATGTATACAGCCAGTTTTCAAGATGTTGGACTGTGGTGAGAAGCCGAGCAAGTAGAATTGCAATGACTCCTTTGTTGATATTAAAAATATGAAGGCATTCGTTCTTGTGTAATTTTTGAGAATTTATTAAACATTTATAGTGAACTTTGGGAGACCCGGTACATCAAAAACGTCTAAAAACGCATTTTATGTCAATGTAAGTTAGTTGGTGTGAGACAGGAGGATGCGGAGGACAGGGATGGATGGATGGAGGCGGATGATTCGCTGTGGCGACCCCTGATGGGAGAAGCCGAAAGAAAAGTAGTAGTAGTAGTAGTATGCAGATTCATTCATTCATTCATTCATTCATTCTTTAAACCGTTGAATCTTAATTAGGATCACGAGAAAGGCTGGTGCCTATCTCAGGAGATTCTTGGCGAAGGAGGGGTGCACGTTGGACAGCTTGCAAGACCACTGTAAGAAATACATACATACAACTATTCACACCAAAGGGTGATTCGGAACAGCCAATCAGCCTACTGTGCATGTTTTTGAACTGTGGGAGGAAACATACACAAGCACATGGAGAACATGCAAACTCCACACAGAAACGTTCTACACCTGTGAACCAAATCTAGGACTTTCTTTTTGTGAGGCGGACGTGCTCATCACTACGTCACCGTCTCGCCTATATGTATTATATGTCATTAATGGTATACAATCCATTTGTAATGAAATTATTAACATTATAAAGATGTTGAGAGCGGTACCTTCACAGGGAATTTGAGCTGGTTGTACAGTTCTGACACCAGCAGGTTATGGCTGAGAGTCTTTCTCATCTTCATGATCCTAACGACTGCGGCATCGATCTGGTACTGCCTGTCCTGAAAGACTCGCTCTGTGGTGCTCACCTGCTCCTCTACCTGCAGGGGGGGGGGGGAGAAACATGAGGCAAAAGTGACACTAGGCATCAATACAAATGGGACACAACATGTAGAGCACAGCTCCAGATATAAAGGGCATGCGGTGAAAGTAAAATAATCAGCCTGATGCAAAGTGAAGGTACTGTGACTGACAAGAAGTTGATTCTTTATCCATTACTGCACACCCCCTGTACATCTCATGCCTCTTATTCACTTTCTGGATTAATAAGTTCTATTTACTACAGTGGAAATACCCCAAGACAAATAAGTGCACTTGCATTACTGCAGCTAGAAAGTGGACGGTTTCTCCAAAAGCCTCTCTACAGAGAGATATCAAAAGTAAATAGACATCGTTTTTCTTTCTTGCTGCTCTACTATAGTAGCCAAGCTGATAGAGCTGATATCCCTCACAGCAGTGTTGACACACTTGGAGTTTCTTTGCAACATCAGTCTCTTTACAATATGGATTATTTTCAACAGTCCACTCGATTACTCGCATTTGCTGGTGGAATCCCAAGGCTTTGAGTGTTCTGATGCCCATCAGGTATTGCCTTCCCTATCACACAACCACCACCGACCAGGGAGGGGCGAAAGCATGCATACGCCCCCTACATGACATGCGATGTGAGCCACACACCTCTTGAACTGCAGCGACATGCGCATTTCGGGGACTCCACTCGGGAGCCCAGACAACGCGTAAAATCTGAAGTAAAATACATACATACATACATATAATACCCAGTAATGGTTAATATCTATTTACTTTGATATGTCTGCATAAGGAAACTTGATGCCCTTTGATCTGAAAACTTACAGCTTTACCCCTGACTCATACAAAGCTCTGACACTAAAGATTCCTTCTAAAAACACTAAATAAAACCCATAATTCTATCCACCCTTCCTTCCTTCCTTCCTTCCTTCCATCGCTGCTTATCCGGGCAGTGTGAGCACAGATGCCCAAGGCCTCCCTCTGCCTGGCCAGCACCACAAGCTCTTCCAGGAGAATACAGAGGTGCTCCCATGCCAGCCAAGGTAAACACTTTCTCCAATGTGTTGTAGGCCTGCTCCGGGGTCTCTTCTTGGACGGACGGACATGCCAGAAATTTATCATTTCATCTGCATCCGTAATCGAACTCATTCAGTCAATACCCACAACTTGTAGTCATAAGTATCATAGGAACATAGACTTGGCTTTTTGGCTCAGCCCTATCTTTAACATAACTGACCAGAATGGCGTCCACATCATTGCAAACGCTGCACCAATCTACCCGTCAGCAGTATCTCCTGATCCATGCTTCCCTCATTCTTGAGCAAGACCCTGAGATATATTTGAGCCACAACAACTCCTCAACCCCCAAAAGGAGAGCAAAAGTGAGCAGGGAATTACGGTAGTATGTAAATTGTTGGCGGGTTCCAAGTGGTAGGGCCAATCTGGGTTCATCACAAAACAGCTACACAGATCCCTCCCGTGGGCCTACCACTGGTAGAACAAGCCATAGGGATCCAGTGCTGTGTGGATTGGGCTACAGCTGTAGGCAGGGCCCATTGCTGGTTTAAAAAAAAAAAAAAAGCTAAATAAAATCTTTCATAGAAAAGTAAATAAAATTCAAGGGTATGGTACCACAAAATCAGCAGCACTGAGGTGCAAAAGCGAGGACTGCACATGCTCACAAACGGTAGGTTTGATTTTTGGCCCAAACAAGGAAAGTGCAGAAAACGTGCAACTCCATTTTAGTGAAGCAGATAATGAGAATGTTTTCATCATTAATTTAAAGAAGGAAATATGAGAAGTTAGCAAAACACGTGGCGATGAAACGCAAAACGCTAACCTTCCAGAAATAATCTTTTGAGTAATGAACTCTTAACCCGATTTGTTTCACAGTCTCATCTACTTACCATAGAGCAGGTCTATCATAAAATAAAAAGCTAATAAGTAACTGTACTGATAACATTCCAGCCTAAAGCAATAACACCAAACATGCATAATAAAACAGTAACACCACCACACATTCCAACTCG
The DNA here is from genome assembly GCA_030068295.1 of Euristhmus nudiceps. Taxonomy (NCBI): domain Eukaryota; kingdom Metazoa; phylum Chordata; class Actinopteri; order Siluriformes; family Plotosidae; genus Euristhmus; species Euristhmus nudiceps. The sequence continues at coordinate 17,868,279 of JAQNCB010000009.1, read as the reverse complement.
TGACCCAGTTACAGCAGAGCTCCGAGCGCCACAAGCAGAGTCCCATACTTAAGTGAAACTGATAGAGCAATCCATCTGATTTTTTGTGACGCGAGCATCATGTCCGTACGTGTACACGTGGGAACCCTGTAGTGATATTTTTAACCTAATCACGTTGAAGAAGTGCGTGACGTTTCTGGTGCATATAACGTGCTTACCGAAATAAATCTATCCAATGAAACAAGCATCACTGTGGTGATATTGGGTTTCCATTCAAAAACTTTCTCTCAATAGTGTAACACTTTCAGACAGGATTGAAACTCTGTCCAGGGGGGGGGAACGACCTAACATGATGGTTTCATGGGATTACATAAATTTAAAAACCGAACATCAAATTCGAAACCTTTTATCAAACGAATTTTTTTGGAGCTGTCAATGCCTACACCTTTATATTACAAAGATAATTATAGGTTTCTTAAAGGATAAGAAACATTACAAACACAAGCATTACAAACACAAAAATCCTCATAGTGCAGAAGGAGAGGTTACAAAAAAAAGAAAAGAAGAGATGGAACAGTTTGAACTGAAAGTGGTGGACAGAAAAGACCTACCGTCTCCTTCATCTGGATCTGATTGATTTTGATGCGGAACAGTTTATGTTTGAAGTCGTTGTTGAAGTTGAAGCGGTCTCTGTCCTCCACGTCTTTCCCTTTAGGATTTTTATTAAGTACGCGAGCTTTCCCACATGCCAGGGACTGCAGTGTGCGTCTCAGCTCACTGTCCTCTGAGGGAACGACAAAAAATTCATTGATTTCAAACAAATCATTACGCTTCATCCAGAAAAACAACATTGTTTTATAAACAGGGACTCAAGTGACCCTGGGTTTGCACTGGGGCCATGATCTCCGCAGTTTAAAAAGGTGTGAAGTGCCATGATTTATGAGCATGCTTGGAGCACAATTGGAGTATAAAAAGGAGGCAGGGTGCACCCAAGAAATGAAACCGGAAGTTGTATTTCCAAGTTAATGAAGATCCCCTACGAATGTGTATCAATGTTTGTTATGGTCTACTATGATTCCCACATTCTATCAAAAATGTTGTGACAATCATCACGGTTCCACCAAGTTCCTCTCATTGTCATCACGGATCCACCAAGTTCCCTCAATGTCATCGCGGTTCCACCAAGTTCCCTCAGAATCATCAAGAATCAACCAAGTTCTCTCAAAATCACCGCGATTCCACAATTCCCTCAATATCATGGCTCCACCAAGTTCCCTCAACATCACCGCGGTTCCACCAAATTCCCTCAACATCACAGCGGTTCCACCAAATTCCCTCAACATCATCACAACTCCACCAAGTTCCTTCATTATCATCACGATTCCGCCAAGTTCCCTCAGAATTATCAAGAATCAACCAAGTTCCCTCAGAATTATCAAGAATCAACCAAGATCCCTCAAGATCACTATGGTTCCACCAAGTTCCCTCAACATCACCACGGTTCCATCAAGTTCCCTCAACATCAAGGTTCCACCAAGTTCCTTCAGTATCATCACGATTCCACCAAGTTCCCTCAGAATTATCAAGAATCAACCAAGTTCCCTCAGAATTATCAAGAATCAACCAAGTTCCCTCAAAATCACTGAAATTCCACCGTTCCCTCAATATCATGGTTCCACCAAGTTCCCGCAATATCATCACGATTCCACAAAGTTCCCTCAGGATTATTAAGAATCTACCAAGTTCCCTCAAAATCACCGCAATTCCACCGTTCCCTCAACATCATCACGATTCCACCAAGTTCCCTCAGAATTCTCAAGAATCAACCAAGTTCTCTCAAAATCACCGCAATTCCATTACGCCCTCATTACCCCGGCTCACAATAGCTTCCACTGACTGCATAACCTCTCCAGTTTAACTACAATCCATTCATCCATCTTCTGAACCATTTAACCCTGTTATGGGCGATGGGAGGCTGGAGCCTTTCTCGGCACACCCTGAACAGCTCATCAGTAATTTAAATGTAATTTGAACTTGATAGTCTTATGACTTCAAGAGCTCCAATATAAACAGGTGTGGCAATATCTTCAGGCCATCTCAATCTGGTTTTTTTTTTTTCTACATTTAATTATTACTCCACTGTTATTCTGTCTGCTTCACAGTACAGCACCAGTCTCCGATAATGCCTTTTATTTACCTATTCCTGTAGCTGATTGGATCTCCTCTAGCGTAAACTCCTCCCCTTCATTGTACATAAGCAGTACGAGCGTCTGGAATAGAGATACCTGCAGCTCCTTTTTACCCTATGGAAAAAGAATGGCGGATGATTGTGGTAAACAAATGCATATCTCAAACTCGGCACCTCAGCCTTGTGTGCAATTTGATAAAAGTGTATCATAGTGAAGTTCGAGACTGACCTCCTTAAACTCTGCCTTAAGCACCGCATGGCCCAGTGTGGGCTGCCACTGAAGCTTTCGCCCACTGTGCTTCCCGAGATAGAACGTTTTGAACACTTCTTGAAGCTTTACCATCTAAAGAAACAAAGACTATCATCAGGACAAAAGCTGACTGTGTGGTGGAATATGACTGATAAAGTTTGTTTTTCTTTTCAGACTTTAACATGGACGAACCTCAGAAGGCAGGTGGACATCCATGGGGGTGTAGGTGGGCCAGTAGCCCATGGTGAGGATGTTGACGGTGAGATCAATATTGCTGGGTTCACTCTGGTTCTGCATGTACTGAGGAGAAGACGAAACATGAGGTGAAACATGGAAACTATGAGCTCAGTAACCACAACCACAAGTGTTCGTTTCAAAAACAGCAACAACAAAATGATTCAAGGCTTGATCATGCCACAGACATTATGACCACATGTGGCACTTGGTTATTTCCGACTCAGATAACAGATACATCGATGCCTTCTTGTCAGCAGTGAAATTCAGTGTAAATAGAAGAGTGTTGATGGAATGGTGTCCTTGGTTTTAATCTCAAAGATTGAAGAGGGAACACATTTCAACCAATCACATGCCTTCATTTGCCGAGCTGCCTACTCCTACTAGGGGAGGCTGGAACCTCTCAGCTGACATTGGGTGAAGGTGGGGTACACCCTGTGCAACACACATGCACAATCAGTCACACTTGCACTTGGGGCAATTTGGAACAGCCAATCAGCCTGAAGTGTATGTCTTTGGACTGTAGGAAGAAACCGGACTACATGCAGGAAATGCATGCAAGCATAGGGAGAACATGTAAACTCTACATGTACACAAAGCTACATAACTGCTGAGCCTGAGACTCGAACCCAGGACAGTCATGCTAATCACAATGCCAGTCATCCAATCACGATTTTCAAAAAAATAAATAAATAAGATAAAAAGACGCTGGTTAAAATAAGGATTTTGTACCTGTTTGAACTGGATCATAATATCTTTGGAGAGTTCCATATCCTTGAACATGCCTTCGAGCTTGCTGGTGAACGCTGCACCACATTCTGCAAAAGGACATAGACACTGCGTCTGAGGATAACTCCGTTACAGGCTGCGCTCCATTACCCTGTCTGGGTTTGGTGTTTCAGTGGAACCTCTCTAATGGAAATGTAACTTGAGCACGTAGAACTTCTTATAAGCCTGGATCTTTTTTTTTTTTTTATATATGCAAAAAATTCAAATGGACGAGACATCTTCAAAGAAATCAATAAAATAAACAGCAAACATCTGTATACCTTTAGACCCATTAAGGTGCCATAAATATACATGATTATTGCACTTCATATCATCCCACCTTTCCAGATACCAAAGTACATCATTCTCTGATCATTTACATATTGGACGTGATATGTTCTAGCAATGTGGCATATCTAAGATAATAAAGTGAGCTCATCCCAGCTGGCTGGCTTCAGACTACACCAGATGATACACTTTAGGTTCTACTTAAGATTAATTAAAATATGATATAACTAAAAATTACACACA
>JAQNCB010000009.1:17666843-17677279 GCA_030068295.1 Euristhmus nudiceps | reverse complement strand
CCTGTTCTAAATTACCCCTGGGTCTGGAAATGAGTGTGAATGGTTGGGTGTTTGCCATGCAATGATCTGGCAGGTCTTCAGGGTCTACCTCGTTTCCACCCGATATTGGCTGAGATAGGCCCCAGCTTCCTCATGACTATAGTAAAAGTTGAGTTGGTGAGAGTGTACATACTGTATGTACCGTATTCACTTAGGAACCATGACTTGGAAAACATTGGAGGTTTTTGTCTTGCATCATTGTTTCAAGCTGTTCACATTTTATATCATAGTTGTGTCCAAAACCTTCCCACAGCTCTGTTTGCTAAACGTGTTTGTTCCTTACGCAATGTATTATTTCATATTTAATTAAATATTGTACTGTATATTTAATTGCAATATTCCATAAGTCACTTGTACAACATGTTTCTTTAGTCTAAATAATACTGCAGTGTTGAATGATGAAGTCACATGGAAAGTAGAATGCCGTTACTTAAATTATCCACTGAAAGCATTAAAAAAGGGAAAGGCAATCACTTTAAATAAGTAATTGGAATGCCATTAAGTCCTCGTGCCATTCTTGTAATTTGATGCTAAAATATTCTAAAAGATTTCCAGTTGCTCACAACCCCAGAACTCACATGAGAACAAAAATGCAAACACTGTCAGCAAGGAACCCATGTAACAATGGAATACTGCCTGAGCCACACTTTTCCCTAATTTTCTCAAAGAGGAAAATGTTATTTTTAAGAGTTACAGGGGTAAATGTTACCCAAACCCAGGTGTGCCCAACAAAATGGCAGTGTATGATTTCTTCTTATTTCAGCACCATTTGATCGTGTTGCATGTCATACAGAACCGTTATAAGAAAATTTGTGAATCCACACTGCAAGAATTACCGGTAGCTCAACTCTCATGTTTAATGCTATATATTACCTGTCCATTGGGGAGGAATCAGTGTTTTATTGCAGGGCAGCCTGCTTTTGACCTTGGGCAGCCGTAGCCTAATGGTTAGAGAAGCGGCTTTGGGACTGAAAAGTCGCTGGTTTCCGAACCAGCAGGAAGAGTGGGTGTTGGTGGGGGGGTGAACTGCACCCTCCCTTCCTCCACATTCATGGCTGAAGTACCCTTGAGGAAGGCACCTATCCCCCAACTGCTCTGCAGGTGCCGCCTGTGTGTGTGGCAGCCCACTGTTCCGAGTGTGTGTGCTGACTTTGGATGGGTTAAACGCAGAAGCAATGACTTCCCGGTCATTAATCCCCTTGCAGGGATTAAAACAGTACGAGGGTTAGTCAAAAAGTTCTCAGACAAATGCCATAAAGAAATTATGGCATTTGTCTGAGAACTTTTTGACTACCCTTCGTATACTAAAATAAAAAAAAATAAAAAAATCAAACCTCACCTCCAGATAGGTCGCATTTCCTTTGAATCTGATGGTGCACATTTAAGGCGGACTCACACTTCAGAAACACAGCCATCTATGTATTAAGTAAACATGAAGACGTTTGAATCAGTTTTATCACGTCCCAATGCAATTCATTTATTCTTTTGCCTTACTGTTTCATTCTATTAGGGTTGTGAGGAGGCTGGAGCCAATCTCAATCTCAATCTCAATCTCACAGCCAGCCTATTGGATTTGTCACAAATTCTTGTTGGTTATGCTTGCTCTTGGCTCAATGCTTAAGGTTTTGTGTTACTGATCAGTAGGTCAGGGTTCAGTCCCACGCACTGCCAAGCTGCCACTATTTGGACAGTAAACAAAATCTTAACTACTATATTTAGCTCCCGTGCAACATATTGGCGGGAGCTATTGGAATGAGTGGCGTCCGTTCATCCGAATGTTTTCTCGGATTTTGATAGAATTTTGTATGCGGATTTGTCGTATGCCTCGTACCTCGTCTGGGGTTAGTGTATGCCAAAATCCGTGCATAATTAATGAGCCAGCTGGACTTCAATTATTGAACATTACAGTTTGGTTTCCTTAAGATAACTCGGAGAATGCTTGCTCAGATTTTGATGAAATTTGATATGCGGGTCTGTCTTACAGGTACCTCAACTGAGATTGGTGCACACTAAAATTCGTGCATAATTAATGAGCCAGCTGGACTTCATTTGTCTCACACAACAGTTTTGATTTATATAGATCAACTTGGGCAGTGGTGGCCCGGTGGTAAGGTTTACTGATCCCAGTAAAGGATTTAGTAAGGTTTACTGCTGTCCCCCCAGTGCAGCTAACTGGGTTACCAAAGGCTGACCATGTCTATCACTGTCTGTGGTGAGAGGCATGTAAAAGAACCATCGCTGACTTTCGTCAAGAGTAAGCTGCATCATAGCTATCAGCGTATTTCTGTCCTGCGAAGGCCTGGTGAGCTGTCCAGGGTGTACTTTGCCCTCGCCCAGAGTCGGCTGAGATGGGCGACAGCCTGCCCGTGACCCTAATTAGGATTAAGTGGTTCGGAAAATGAATGAATGAATGAATGATTGATCAACTTTAAAATATAAATTCTTGGGCAGCGGGAGCTTTGGCTCCTCTGTGGTCCGTATGGCTGGGCACAACCTGGGCTACACCAAGAAGAGTTTCACTGTATATGTGCCTAATAAAATCTTACTGAAAATGTCCGCTAAAATTTTGTAGATTATCTTTAAATCATTACAAGACATAAGAACACAAACAACTAAAGCAAATGATTTGTGTTTTGTTTCACTCCCTGTGATGGTCTGGCAAACTGTTCAGGGTGCACCCATTGTTGGCTGAGATGGACTTCAGCCTCTCGCAACACTAGTAAGAGTAAAGTGTTTGGTAAATGACTAAGTAATGAGTATTTTGCTTCATGAACAGGATCAAGTAAATGATTATATAACTATACTGTATTGGAGTGAATATACAGTATTGAAGTGCTGACCTTTGAGTTTGTCTTTTCTAACAATTAGGAGTGAGTTTTCTCATGATCTGGCTGGGTGAACACTTACCATGGCTCATCAGTACTTGCAGGATAAGAGTTCAAGGCTTATTATACCATGCTATTTTAAATTATGAGGTCAAAAACAAAGTAGACAATCTTGTATTTTCATTTGTCAGGACCAGACATCATTTTAAAGCAATTAATATTTAATACATTGAAAAATATATTAAAATATGTTTTATATTATTTTCTTGAACTGATGTGCACTCACTGTCCACTTTATTCTGAGCCCCTCTGGAATGATTACTTTTTGTAGTTATCCATTTAGTGCTAGAGTTATGCTGAATGATGTCGAGGGAACCGTCAAGTCAGTGTCAGTTCTGTATAGGGAGAATCTTGATGATGGAAGAGAAGATTATGGTGGTGCAAACTGACACAAAAGTTGTGGTAACCCAAATAACCAGTGAAATGCTACTAATTGTATTGTTTTTCACCATTCTCTGAAACCCTAGAGACTGTTGTTTGAGTAAATCTCAGCGAGGGAGAGTAAGAGTTTCATACTGTGCTGCAGAAACCTACATTACATACATTTTTTTAAATCTCATTAATACAACTAAGCAGTAGATGGTTAATGGCTTTGCTCAAGGGCACAACAGTGGTACTGAGGCTTAAGACCCCACCCTTCTGATCAGTAACCCAGAACCTTAACCATCTGACCCACATGGAAGAAATGCATGAATGTTCAAGGGTGTAAGTGTTTGTATTCACGTAGCCAGTGAGTGTACGTTTCAGTGTATAAGAGTGAGGCACAATGAGGCATTGCTTTTTAAAGTATAAATTTGTAATCCACATCATTGTCAAGATAAAGTATATACTGTATCATTACATCATTAAATAATTTGTGGGCAGAATTTCAGGTCTATCAGCTTTACCCCATAAAAATCTCCACAAAGGAACAAAATATCTAGTTCTCTGGCTTTACACTAGGGCACAATGTCCACAATGTCCACGATTTGAGTAGATTGTGATGAGCGTGGGGGGGCTGGGTCATGGGATTAATCATGATGATCTTTGGGGCACTTGGAGGTGTCATAATGATCTTGAGGGAACTTGGAGAAATTGTGACGATCTTGACGGAACTTGGAGGAATCTTGACGATCTTGAGAGAACGTGGTAGATTCTGGATGATTGCTCAGATCGTGACTGTCAAAAGTTTTGCCACAATTTTTCCACTGTATGAAGATTTGACAGCAATTGTGACAGAATGTGGGAAGTGCAGAAGAGCGCAGTAGAGAGTAACAGACCTTAATAGACCTTAACAGAGTGTAACAGACCTTGATCATAGGGGATCTTGATGAATTTGGCAACACAATTCCTTCAAGTTTCATCTCTTTATTCATTTATTTATTTATCATTTATTTTCATCTTTATTCCTGATCGTGTTCCAAGCATGCTCTTAAATCGTGAAGCTATGTGCTTTTTTTTTTAATTGAGGAGCTCATAGACATCATGCCCCAATGTAAACCTAGGGTTCAGAGTCATTTTGATTAGCAAGGCACTTTGTCTCCTATTATTTCCTCCATGCAGCGAGAACTTCCTCACTATCATCAAACTCCTCTGCCACACGTGCTCTTGCCCTCTGTCTGATCTGATTGAGAAAAGCAGATACCTCATCATCTTCTTCATCTTCTTGCCGTGATTGTGTCCTTCCTGTAGTTTCTGTAGTGGTTGCATTTTCATCAACTCTGGAAGAATGAGTAAATTTCCTCTTTGCTGAACATTCTTGGTGGCTGTCTTCTTCCATTTCATGTCTACTGTAGTGTCTCCCAGTTCTGTAATGACCCAACTCTGATGTTCCATTGAAAGAGACCTGTTCACCAACAGACCTTCTCCTAGACTTATGAGTGAAATCTGGACTGGGACCCCTGCTTAAATCGGATTCACTGTCAACATTATCTCCGGAGGAAAATCTGGATGCAAAGCCATGATCCTCCTGATCATCGTAAATTGCTGCAACTGAGCTTCTTCGGCTTGAGAAGTCAAACTCAGGCAGCTCAGGAGGTTCTTCATATGTTGGCCTGGACATCCTTGGTTCAGGTGTATCTTCACCATAACTTTTTGATTTGCTAACGGGTGGCCTTACATTTTTGAGCCATTCATCAATAGTACAGTTGGTGTTTGCAGTGAATGGAAGGTGAAGAATTCCTGAACGACCAGAATCCCTTTTAGGCTTTTCACAGGGTACTGATGAGCCACTTGCTGTCTTTCCCAAGTCACTCTTATCTTCGATATCATCATCTTCATCCTTTGGTTTTTTCTTCTTGTACAATGTACTACGTTTATTGTCTTCTGTAATCTTCTTGATTTCATACGAAGCCATCTTATCTCTCATATCCGATTGAATTTCTTTTTCCATGATGTCAAGCTTGTGCAGGTTTACTTGGTCTTGGAATAAGCTATAAAGAGGTACACTGGTTGTGGTGATCTTGCTCCTCCGAGAGCCTAATCCAGAAGCGGAGGATAGCCTGGATGCCTCTCCAGCAGATAAAACACTTTCAGCCCTTCCGCCTGCAGAAAGTACCGAGGAAGCTCTACCACCAGCTGAAAACACAGATCCGGGTTTATTGCGAGATAAACTGGAACAGAAGGATCCACTCAACATAGAAGCCTTATCATCATCTACTCCACGACTGGGACCCGCAACCGAGCCTGCACCCAGATTGAAAACTGACCCTGCTTGCGATGGAGGGAGGCTTCCAGCCATCATCATTTCTGCTTGCTTTTGCAGAAGGGTTTCATTGACCACATTTGCAATCCAGTTTTGGATATGTGCTATGTTAACCATTGGTTCTCCATTAGGTCCCAGAACAGGCTCAGGTGGCGCTGGTGGGATTGTAGCTTGGGAATGTGTGCTTCGGCCAGAGTGAACCGATGATCTGCCACTTATTGTAGACATGTTATCATCTCCTACAACACTTGCAGAAGGAAAGGCACCAGCGCAGAAAGCAGACAGTGGGATGCTACCAGTGCTGAGGGAGCTTTCATTTTCCCAGCCACATGCTGACTGGCTCTCTTCTAGTGTCTTTTTAGAGCGTGCAAGTATTTCTTCCCTCCGCTGTCTCCTCTTAACTGTGGCTGAGTCTTCCCCACGACACATCTCCATAATCTCATCCTTCTTTTCCTCACCTCCATATTTCTTCTGCTGCTTGAGCTTCCAAGTCTGATAGGCTGATAAATTGACATCTTCCAAAGAAGGAGCCTGTGTCTCTATTTCACCTTCCTTTTCTTCAGCGCTGTTCCCCTCTGCATTCTTGTCTTTCTTGTTCCAACCAAACTGTAGTCTCTTAATCCTCCACCTCTCAAGAGGAGTCAGTTTCTCCTTGTTCTTCTTGCAGAAGTAGTACATAGAGCTCGTGTCAGATATTATACTCTCTAAATCATCATCTATCTTCTTCTTGCTTGCTTCATTACATGTGTCCTCAGCCTGTTCCTTAGAGCTGTATCTTGCAGCTGCCTGCTCCTCAATCTCTCTTAGGCGTTCTTTCCATAGATCAGAATAGCTGCTACAACTAGTAGTAGACCTTGAAACTGAGGCCGGCCGGCGAGGTCGGCGCTTAATCCGTTCCTTGATCATTTGCACATCCTCGCTGGTCACACTTTCTAGATCCTCTGGGCGTGGAAGCATCTTATTTCCCTCCCCTGCTAGAGATCCATGGTCATTTTCATCAAACATCAGCTGAGCCTCCCACCACTCATCACTTTGGTACTTCTCATTTCGTTTCTGCCACTCCTGAATCATCTTGTCTACATCGCCATCTTCATCTTCTATATCCTTCCCAGGTAGACAAGGATCCAAAGGTCTCATAGCTTGATCAATATTGCCTCCGAGAATTCCTGCTTTGCGGGCGGCAGCAGCAGCAGATGAAGCAACACTGCTCATAACGCTCACATTGTCCCCCTCTTCCTCCACCATGATGGAATTGGCCTTTGCACCACACATGCTTCCCTCTTCATTGTGACGAACTCTAGTGTCAATAACCGAGGACTGGCTTTGACTATCATCATCATCATCTTCCTCTCGTTCCTCCATTAATGTCTCATTTAGCTCACGGAGCTGCTTTAGGAAACCCTCGTTGGGGGTTACTGCACGTTTCTTTCTTATTTCCATCAATGCCTCCATGATTGTCATGTTATGAAAGATCATTAAGTAAGCGGCAACTAATACTGCTGAGCGGCTTACTCCCATCATAGAGTCCACCAGAACCTTTCCTGTATACAAGGAGAAACAATTACACAATTAAATGCATAATGTGTTAGCTATGAAAAGTGTTAATAACTTTTCTTATCTCTAAGCTTCACTTAAACTGTATAATGGCTTTTTGATGGAATTATAGCCATATTGTTTCTCTATTCGCTCCCCTAACCCTTTTTGTCCATTCCCACAAAAATAAAGTAAAAAACCTTATACTGTATTAATATAATTTCTTCTTAAAAACTGGGACAATTTAATAGAGGACCGAGTTCAATATGTATTTTGCAACCTTGTCTATGTTAGATAGTCAAGTAATTTCATTTCTTATCTGTTATTGGATGAATGAGTGACCAGACACTCCAATTCAATTAATTTGGAAATACTTTTGTCCCTGCATCTTCATTTTAGTTGTAATACCCATCCATTATCTATACAGCTTAACTAGGGTTGCCAGTTGAAGCCAATACCAGCTGGCTTCCAAGCATGCATAAGGAAACACTACGAACCTCCTTGGGGTGAGGTGACAGTGTTAACCATTGACACACAGTGACCCTTGGAAAATTTTCTAGAACATAAGTGTCAAACTGAAGGCCCACTGGCCAAATCTGGCCCTCTGAACTCATTTTATGTGGCTTGCAATAGCTTTTAAAGAATATAATTATTGTACATTCTTTGCATCAACCATTACCATGAAATGCAATTCATCATCCATCTACTAGGAGGAGCAAACGTATTTCAAGTAAACAGCGAGCCCTTTATGAAAGATTGCAAGCTAGCCTGTCGAAGTCAAGCATTTTCAGGAAAGAAAAGCAAAAAAACAAAAAGAGGACAAATGCATAAACAAATAATATGGCAATGCAGATTTCACGGTTGCCCTTTTTGAATAGATGTTAAGTGATTATTCAGCTCTCAATGAATTCGAAATTTGGGGATGTGGCCCTCAGTGAAAATTAATTTGACACCACTGTTCTAGAAGGTGATAAGGCTGGATAAAAAAAAATCCTGGGTTCTCATCAGAACCTTTTGAAATCAAAATGTGGCATGTATTTTTTGTTTGCTTTCTTTAAATTTCATTATTATTATTATTATTATTATTATTTGTAAAGAGAAATGAGGTGACTATCGAAACCCAAAAGCTTTTAAAGCAAAATGTAGGTGAAGTAATTGAAGCTGAACAATACACCCTAGCTGCATGTTCAGTTAACATGTATTAACTTCTGAAAATCTGTCTATAGTACAGCAGCCCTCCAGTTAAAAAAACCAACCAATAAACCAATCTTAAAAATCACAATCACAGAGTCTAACTCAGAATTGTGTTCTGTCTGTTTGCGAGGTTTTGAGCCTGATTTTTTTCAAACAAATAAGCAAACAATTTTTTTTCGAGTGCAGGTGCTAAGGAGAAACTGGGATTTTTTTAAAATCCAGCCTAATGTATTTTTATTTTTTTATACTAATTGTACTTGTAGCTTTCAAATCCTCATGAATTCCTTTACTCTCACACCTTTATGAGTCAACAAAGCCTCATCCAAAAACTCTGCACAGCTCCGAAAGTGTGATGAGATGTCTACATCAGGGAAGTCATCAACTTCAATTCCCATGTAGGTGATGTTCATTCCCTCGTAGAAACTTTCCCCTGTGTAGACACCAGTGCCATGGCCTGCATTCAAGATGTGAGTGATGCCAAGACGCTTCAGACGGGCTTTGTTGACTGCGACTGATCTGGAGGATGAAACCGGATTTATTATGCACCAATTAGGATTTTTCTTCTGAAATGAAAGGCAACCACTGTAAGTTCTTTTAAAAAAATCATGCTTAACTGAACAATGAATGTGTTTTTAAAGGAGTTTGAAACACAGCAGTTATACGGGCCACTGTCATGTGCAGTTTTATAGTTAAATAAAATTAGTTATAGAAAATGCAAATCAATCAGAAAATATTGGGACATTATGAAAAATGCAGCCCCCGCTCCGCCAAATAAATAAAATAAAATAAAATAAAATAAATCAACAAATAAATGTAGTGATATCTAAAATATAAGGATATATGTTGTTTTTTCTCATCAACTTCATTTCTTTTTCAATATCCATCCATTCCTGCATTCCAGCCATGAAAACATACAAAAACCTTTATAGGGATAGTAACAAGTAAACCATGAAATAATGATGTGATTTGATGTGAGCAACCAACAGGAAAAAACAACGAATTTACGTCACTGTGACATCTGGAATTGCCAATGAAGAAGGTAACATCTTGCTGCGCATGCCTAGTAGTAATAGTAGTTTGGCAGCACCTGAACATACTTTACAAGAAGCAAGGACTGACGTGCCTGGAAGAACCGCTGATGTCATACATGAACGTTTTAAGAGCTAGTGAAACAAATTCACCACAGGTACCCTTTAAAAATCACTAATTGGTTAAATATAAAAATATAAATTTGTTTATTATAAAAGGACAGCAATTAAAATATTTGTTAATAACACTGTGTTCGTATTTAAATGAGATAAATAGTATCATAACTATTCAGAAAAAACCCAGATGTTGGTCACTAATAATAAGATAACATAAAATGAATGACTTGATGAAAAACATTTCACTCTGTAGTAGTTCGGGACTACGGTATCCTTGACAAACAGGAAGAAAGTAGACAAAGCTACATTTAATTTCACAATACCACACTGGCTACAAGACTATAAAAGCATCAAAGGTACTGTTGTAGGCCCATCAGACCACAGGCAACCAGTGTCAACATGCCTCAAGCTCAAGAGCTGAACAGTCTGTAGAAGGCACAAGTGTGCTAAAGCTAAAATGGCATGCAATTTATGTTTTAAAAGTAGGGAAGCAAAATTTACATTTATGTCATGTACCCTTAACCACAGTGACTTACCTTTCTTTTATCTTCATTATACATCTGAGGATTAAGGTCCTTGCTTAAAGGCCCAACAGTGACAGCTTGGTACCTGAACCACTGACATTCTAACCAGTTACCCAGAGCCTAATCCAGTGAACCACCACTGCCTCATTACCCCAATATGAAGGTGAGGGTAAAAGGTTGAGATGTTAACCAAAGGACAAAGGGATCAAGGGTGAAATGTCAACCAAATGGGTTGAATATACAAACCGGATTCCAAAAAAATTGTGAATAATATACAAATACATACAAATTGTGAATAAAAACTGAAAGCAATGATGCGGAAGCACAAAATTTCAACATTTTATTCACAATAGAACATAGATGACAGGTCAAAAGTTTAAACTGAGAAAAAGTATCATTTTAAGGGGAAAATATGTTGATTTTAAATTCCATG
>JAQNCB010000009.1:17602791-17617335 GCA_030068295.1 Euristhmus nudiceps | reverse complement strand
GTTACCCCCCCCCCCCCCCCCCCGTGTGTGTGTGTGTGTGTGTGTGTGTGTGTGTGTGTGTGAGACACACCGTGAATATATAATACAGATTTTAAGGCACGGTCAATAAATAAAAAAAAATAAACAAAATAATTACAGAAGTCTTAAGGGATGTGGGGTGGTGAAAATTTTTAAGTCTAACGTAGCATTTGTTTACTTGTCGGTCGCACCCTCTAAAAACACTCGTATAGTGGAAACGAAGATATAATGGCGTTACCGGTTCATTTAATTATATTAATGCTAATATAATGAACATCACTAAGCCATTATGAAAGCTGTAAAATTTTGAAAAAAATGTTCTGTTATTTGAGTACAGGAATATAAATGCTTGTGTTCTATCCGATTCATCGAAAATATAATCGACCGATGAATCGATTATCAAAATCATCGTTAGTTGCAGCCCTAAACTCAAAATGATAGATTTTTACCGAATTTGGATCTTTGGGCCAGTGGAAAAACTGATTCATGTTTTGGCTCAGCATCCAGTAGGATTTTTACTTTTATTTTATTTATTTATTTATTTATTTAAAAAAAATTACATGACACGCCAAGGAGGAAGAAATGTGACACAAAAAATATTTAGCTCAAAAATAATTGCAGACTACCCATGAGAGGGCAGAGTAATTCTTTATAATCTGCCTCTATAACCCATGTAAAGAAGAGATTACAGTATTTTGGTGGAGGTCTGCACTCCCAGACTGCATTTCTAGTTTTCAGATAAAATGTTTTGCATGCCCTTTTTAAGTGTTGAGAAAAATAAGTGTTGTTCAATATATTACAAACAGATCACCAGAGGGTGAAGAGTACACAGATAAAGATCCCCGGGAGCTTGAAGGGAACCAAGACAAACGTCTTGAGAACAGAAGTGCCCGTGAAGAGCGTAGTGATCGCTATGACGACCGGCGAGATGACGACCGCCGAGACGACGATCGCTATGATGACCGGAGGGCTGACCGTTATGATGACCGCCGAAGTGACTATGATGACCGCCGAAGCGATCGCAATGACCGCTATGATGACCGCCGAAGCGATCGCAATGATGACAGCCGGGCAGACCGCTATGATGACCGCCAAAGTGACTATGATGACCGCCGAAGTGATTATGATGACCGGAGGGCTGACCGCTATGATGACCGGCGTAACGATTATGATGACCGGCGTAACGATTATGATGACCGGCGTGGTGATCGCTTTAATGACCGCCGAAACCGTTAAGATCACAGCTATGGTGGTGCTATAATGGCCACGCTTCACCCGTTTCAAACAAAAAAAATTGGCTTCAGGTAATTTTTTTTCTTTTAAATAAAGATATTTTAAACTCTGAGTTTACCTGATATGCCAAAAGGAGGGCATGTGTGTATTTGCATAGGTCCAGAATTGTGGACTGTAATTTTGTGTGCGCTGCTGTCCTGAACATGGTTTGTTTCAAGTTTTTTTTGTGGTATTAAATATTTAATAAGTATGTGCAGTGTCTATAGGGCTATTGGGTGATGGTTAACTATTATGGAATTTGTAAGAAAGAATATTTGTGTTGCCATGGTGATAATGAGGGCCTAAAATGGCAACAAATGCCCTGTGTCAGGAAAACTCTACAAAAAAAATTCATAATCCCTTTTGAGTTGCTTTCCTGGGCTGCAGGTGCATTTCAGCACAACTCAGTTTTCTATCCTGGACTTCCATTTATTAATGTCTGATTATTTTGATTCTTGCTTCGTTATTTTATTCCTCAAATGTTGTATTGTAGCAGGTTTTTTAAATATAGAGCTATATAAATAAGTAAAGCTGTGTACAGTGGTTTATGAGCTTCAGTGTTAAGCCTATGGAAAATCCTTTAAAGAAAATTCTACAGCCCCAATTCCAATAACTAAAAACGGGCGAGGCTTTGCAGATCTCAGACACATATTTTGTTTAGAAAATATATAAAACATAGAAAGTAAAGTTTTAGTATTTTGTGTACATTCTGAACTTGAGTGTATCATAAATATGGGACAGGGAAACAGATGGCTGTAAACCTAAGTGATATAAAAAAAAAATTGGAAGTTCACCAAATTGCAAAAATCTACCTTTACAATTCCTGGAACGGTTTCAGAATCATGTTCCTCAATGTTTTAAAAAAAATAAATAAATAAAAAATTGTACTCTGTCATCTTCAGTACAATCCATACAAATCGCTGCGTAAGGTACAACGTCCCTCAGACGGCACTGCATTAAACAGGACGGAGTCTATTATGGAAATCACTGCACGGGCTCAGGAGCACTTCCATAAATCTTTGCTTATAAACCTTTTTTATTTATTTATTTATTTTTGCTCTGCTAGCTGTAAAGGCAGGTCAAATTTCTAATGCAAAGAAGCTATATGTAAACATAATCAGTGGAAAAGTATTTTGTGGTTGGAGGAGTTGAAATTGTTTTTGCAACGCATGGATGCCCAGACCAAAGAGGAGAGGGCCCATTTGGCTTGTCATCAGCACTCGGTTCAAATTCCTACATCTTGGCGAACTGTGTTGACCCATGCGGTATTTCCATTCTTTGAAAGGGGCGGGCTTTAAGATGCAATGGGTCTCTATTTGTCAGTCATGTTTTAGCCTCTATCAAAAAACAAAGCTTTGAGCCTTCCCACGTTTCATTTCGTTACAACCGCAAATGTCAATGGTTTGTTTTTTTTGGGAGGGATTTTATGTGAATAACCAAAACAAATTAGTGAGGCTGGTGACTATCTTGGCAGACACTGCACGAAGGCCTGCACCCTGAACAGCTTTCCAAACCATCGCAGTAATGGACATGTCCTACAGTAAAAATATAGTGAAGGGTGTTTTTTTTTTTTTTTTTTTTTATATATATATATATTGTAGATGCTGGTGATTACATGCAGATGAAACCCATCACTGTGTTACCTGCTGGCTGTACCTGGCTTCACTGTGCACGTAGAGGTTGCACTTTCATGCCCTTGCTGCAACAATGTTATTTATGATGTTTTGAACACAGCACTACCCTGTTGTAGTATTGGCCAGATGAAACCTGGAGAAGGCAGAGCATAAAAAATATACAAACTATAGAGCCCCCTCCCTCAAGATGGGCTGATTTGGGGGAGGTGGCATAGTGGTTAGAACATCTCACCTCCAGCAAAGAAGATCATGGTTTTCAGTCCCATGTTGAGGCATTTCTGTGGGTTCTCCTGATGCTTGCGTGGGTTTCCTCACGGTATGCCTGTTTCCTTCTACAGTGTAGAAACGTGTACTTTAGGCTAATTGGTTGTTCTAGATTGCCCATGAATGGTTGCGTGTTGCCCTGCTAGGGTCTGGTGAGCTGTTCAGGGGGTACCCCACCCACTGTCGGCTGAGGTAGGATCCCAGCCTTCCCACAATCCTGCTGGGATTAAACAGTTTGGCAAATGAGTGAGTGAGTAAGAGGGCGAGTCTTGTCTGTGTTCTTTATCTGGACGTCTAACCATAACGGTACTAGAGACAGTAAAGCTCTCACATTCACCGCAGGGTGAGTCAAATGGGGGATTTCGCCTTGGGTGATTGGGTGCATCCACATTTGGTGCAGGTTGCTCTAACACCAAGCCAACTCTTTAAATGCACCGTCCCAATTGTCGTTCCGACATCCTACTACTGCCAAGATGAGCAGAGAGAACATCTGTGATTTGGGTTCATTGTGTCTGTAGTGAAATACATGTTGAAGTAAGAATCACTGCTGCATTTGTTTGCTTTTTAAAATACCATACCATTAGTTTCAAATTTTTTGTTGCATATAACCTGGGGTATATACGTGTCAGCTAACTGGAAGAAATAAATAGAGGAAATGAGCTTTATCACACAAGTTAATCATTAATAATCAGCACAACAATCTGGGATTGATCTCTCTCTCTCTCTCTCTCTCTCTCTCTCACTCACTCATTCATGTCACCTGCTGTATTATACATGCATACAGTATGTGGTAGGTCTGTTGGTAGGAACCATGTTTAATAGGTGTTTAATTTAGATTGAACAGATGCTAGTCAATCTTTTCAGAATTAAGAACACAGAGATATGAAAGCAGTTGATGTATATTTCACTGAGCAAAACACAGGGACATATGTTATATAACTCGAATAGTAGCACTTGTGGCTTACATGTCAAGCATGAGTGTGTGTGTTGGTTAAAGAGGGAAAAATACTAATGCTAAAATTCATGTTGATATCTTTTAAGAGTCTACATTTCATGCACATTGTTGCTGATACAGTGCTACACAGGCTTTAGTATCATTCAGTAGATGGGGGTATGGTGGGGTATTGGTGAGCATCTCCACCACATAGCAAGAAACTCCTGGGTTTCAATCCCAGGCTCTGTGAGGGTGTTTCTGTGTGTGAAGTTTGAATGTTCGCTCTGGATTTGCATGGGTTCCCCCAGTGTCTGCCCTTCTTCAGTGGGTCTTGTCAATTCTGCACTAAATAACTCACTTCCTGTATCTGCCCACATCTCTGAGTTACACATTCAACAACTAAATGTATGCAAACAAAAAATTTAAGGGTACACAAAAAAGTTCAAACACCTTGTTGTATATCAGAATAGTGGGGAAAAAATTGATAAATATTAATATCTCTGTGTGTATATTTCCCCTTTGGAAAGTTAATTTTAAGTGTTAACCCCCTGAACACCTGACGACATGAAGATGCGGAGACTGTGTTCGTGGGCGTGGCTTCTGCGGCTCTTATTGCATGCTGAAGGCTTTTGACTTTTCTCCTCTTAAAGAAACAGCTTGTTTTATTTTAATGCAGACATGATTTTTACAATTTGTTTGCTTTTAGCAGGTAAGTGAAGTTTCTGACATCTTCTGGAAGTCTTGATATCAGACCCAGGAGAGAGAGAGAGAGAGAGAGGTGTAGATGAATTGGTGTGTTTATTACATAGAGAAACGATGACACATGAAGCGAAGTGGCACAAACATTCAGAACATGAAATACTCTGTGATCTGCAAGGAAATAAGATGCAGAATGACTGAAGAGATAAACACCTATAATGAAGAAAAACAACTGAAAGCGCTGGAGAACAACAAGGGACTGCGAGCAATAAAGCAAGACCAGTGTCTTGGAAGGAACCAAATAGCCTCCTTGAAAGAAGACGATAGCACTCTCATTCACGATCTTGATAGGATTATTAAGAGATGTAAGGAATTCTACTCCGAGCTCTAGAGCATCAGACGACCACAAGACACGCCATTTACCAACGCCACTCAGACAAGACCTCACAGACCACCACTGATCCTCTCAACAGAGGTAAGAGCTGCCATTAAGCAACTCAAGCGTGAAAAGGTACCTGCAGAAGATAATGTATCAGCGGGCATGCTTCAAGACGGCGGAGAGCCAGTCATCAAAGAGCTCACACGTCTGTTCAACAAATGTCTCACGAAGGTCAAGTACTAAGCAATTGGAAGAATGCCTTGGTAACCATACTGCACAAAAAAGGGGATAAGACAGATATCAGTCCGACCATCTATAAGATCTTCTCCCAAATTCTACTGAAGAGAATGACTCGCACTCTAGACCATCACCAACCCAGAGAGCAGGCAGGCTTCAGATCAGGATACTCCACTATGGACCATATCCAAGTCATAAGCCAACTCCAAGAAAAGGCAAATGAATACAACATCCCCTTATGCTTTGCCTTATTGGACTATGAGAAGGCCTTCGACTCCATCGAATTTACACCAATGTTCGACGCGCTGAAACATCAAGGAGTAGAAAAAAACATATATCGACATCATTCGAGATCTCTACAAGGACCCTCTCTACTTAGACCCTCAAGCTACACAACGACAGTGATAAGATCAGATTAGAAAGAGGAGCTCGACAAGGAGACAATATCTCACTAAGGCTATTTACAGCATGCCTTCAGGACTCCATCCTCAATCAAATTGAATGGGAAGATTGAGGAATAAATATAGACGGTGAACACCTTGCCCACTTGGAATTTGCGGACGACATAATTCTAGTAGCACACTCGACACAAGAAATCGAGCAGATGCTGACTGACATCCACAACATGACGACGTGCGATTTGCTCGCTTCGAGCTGGTACGACTTGACCTCTCTCACCCATCCAGCCACAATATATTTGTATGCCTTGAGACTTTTGTACGCTTTTAGGCTCTTTTGTGTGAAGCTACACGACTTGTTCAAGAGGTAAATATGAATGTCTAGTTTAGAAAGGTTCAGGAGGTTGCGTCGTTTCAATTCAGTCACTGGCCTAAACATTGTTCCGGGCATCAAATACGGATCTTCGATACCGAGAATATTCAGTTTTTCAACATACCTCGCTCTTCTGTCGCCTTCAAGGTGCTGCACAACTTTGGATAACTGTCTAATTTCTGGATTCGCGGTCATTGTCTCCGAATATGTGTACTTTTCCTTCGCGCTCGGTGGTAACCTGTGCTAAAGCTATTAGGCTTTTTCCGTTGTTTGCCCGGCGGTGTGGCCAAGGACCCTTAAGTCACATGGTATTTATCACGTGGGAGCAGAAGCCTAATTGCGTAGTGTTTAGATTAATACATTATTTAATACGCTGCTTGGACAAAAAAAGTCACACACTGTAATATTTTCATGGAGAGCATTTATCCTTGATCACAGCATGTAATCGCCGTGGCATTATTGCTCCGCTTGGTCCGGTCGAGGCTCAGCAACATTAATATGACAATAAAATGAAGCAGCTGATGAGCTGAATGTACTGAATGAGCAGGTTTTCACATCAATACACTTTTTCTTCCCTGATGGTATGGATATGAAATAGAGACTCAAACAATGAAAGACTGGTTCAGGGAACATGAGGAACAGGCATGAACAAATGAACGGACAAGGACTGGAGCTCGCTAGGGACTAGGAACATGAAACTTGGAAACTAGAGCTAGGAACAAAAATCTCAACTTGACTATGAACATGAACTATAATTTTAGTTTCTCAAATCTCAGAACTGATCCTATGGACTCAAACCTTGAGTTTAAGCGGCCTTAATGCTATCTTAGTGCTGCACCATCGCTATCTTAATGCGACGCTATGAGCCAGCAACAGGAAACAGGAAACATAGACATTATATAGACCGGTCTAGATTGGTGGCAGGTGAGGCCAGTATTAGCGGAACAAGATGGAGTAAGAGTACCGCCACAGCCCGCAACAGAATCATGACAAACGTCTGTTTCCGCCTTCGCCTTACTGCCGCACTTGAATCTGTTGCATCATTACACACATTAGCTAACCGCAATTATAAATTTAAGCTAACCACAAGCTAGCCCTTGAAAAAAATGAGTTTAACCGGTCCGTGGAAACATTTTCATACATAAAACTGGTCCCTGGTGCAAAAAAGGTTGGGGACCCTGCATTAGGTCATGACCTGATTTTTTTTTTATTATTATTATTGATCGGAACAAAATGAGGGGGGTGCTGTCAATTTTTTTTAAACGTTGAAAAAGGAAAAGAAACCATTAAAAGAACCATTACTGACTTTCGTCAAGAGTAGCTGCATAGCTATCAGCATGTTTCCGCCCTGCTAAGCTGTCCAGGGTGTACTCTACCCTCACCCAGAGTCGGCTGAGATGGGCGCCAGCCTCCCCGCGACCCTAATTAGGATTAAGCGTTTCACAAAATGAGCGAATGAACGAGTAATTTTCTTGTGCGCCCTGTGTAGTGCACTACATTATCCGCTAGGGGGAGTATTTGGGACGCAGTCCACACTGAGCGCTGCTTCTTCCCGTTCCATGTCCCGTTAAACACACATACAGGAGCGCGCGCACACGAGCAGAGGATGGGGCGAGAGGAAGGAAGGCATGTGCACGGCTTCTGTACGGATTATAACGCTTCGGGTTTCAACATAATGCTTTTCCTCCTGAAGTGGTGGATTACTGTAATACCTTTCACAGGTAAGTTTGTTTTTGCGCTTCAAGTTCAAGTTCATATTCACTCTGCAGGTTATTTACGGACACGGATACTTCAGTCTTTGTTGTCTTATTATTATTATTATTATTATTATTATTATAATAGTCCATGCATTAAACCCATGAACTTACTTTGGTAGAGAATAAAATGTGAAAGGGTTTAATGGTTTCGGTGAGTTCACAGGAGTTCAGGAGTCCTAAAGGCTGGCGTGTTGTTGATGTTCGTGGTGTGTAATTAGATGTATAATTATTGTTATTGTTGCTTGTTAGCAGCATTTAAAAAAGTCATTATAACGTTTTAGGCAATGGGGGGACGACTCCTTTAGTGAAAAATTAACCCGAAAATCTGATTTTCTCAATCAAACTCAACTGTAAAAGTGTAAAAAGCTTTTCCTGGTCTAAAAATATCCCAAGGACAGAAGGAGACCATCAGGACCCAAATTGTACCCATAAACAAATCAGTGAAGAACCTTCCCTGCACTTTTCCTTCAGGATGGTACCCTTGGCTTTTGTAGCTCCATGTGGAAATATGGACAGAAAATATTTAAGACATTGTACAGTTATAGGATTTTATTTATAACATTTACTATTATTGTACTACTATCACTGTTATTATCATTTTCATTTTCTAAGCCGCTTACTAGGGTCGCAGGGAGGCTGGCGCCCATCTCAACCGACTTTGGGCGAAGACAAGGCACACCCTGGACAGCTCACCAGACCACTGCAAAGTAACGCATTCACACCTAGGGGTGATCTGAAACAGCCAGTTAGCTACTGTACTGTGCATTTTTTGGACTGTCGGAGGAAACCCGAGTACCCAGAGGAAACCCATGCAAGCATGGAGAAAACATGCAAACTCCACACAGAAGCCTGGGAATCAAACCTGCGACCTTCTTGCTGTGAGGTTGGACATGCTAGCCACCATGCCGCCAACATACTATTATTCATTCATTCTTTTTTGAACCGCTTAATCCTAATTAGAGTTTCAGGGAGGCTGGCGCCCATCTCAGCCGACTCTGGGAGAGGGCACAGCACACCATGGACAGCTCACCAAGCCATCACAGGGCACATACTATTATATTACTCTTTATTACATAATACAGTGGTACCTCAATATATGAAATTAATCTGTTCCGAAGTGGCTTTCGTATTATGATTTTTTCGTATAATGAATTGAGTTTTACATGTAAATCGCTTAATTCGTTCCAAGCTCTACAAAAACACCACATTAAAATTTATAATAAGGGTAAAACTAGAATGAAATAAGAACATAATGCAAAAAAAAAATAGGAAAATGTGGAACCTTACCTTTCGAGTGAGGCGATGTCCGAAAGCGAAAGTGGCGAGGAGGGCAAAGAAAATAAAATAATAAAAATGGTAGGAAACATTAAACTTAAGATTCTAATTTTCTTCTTAAGATTCTTCTTCTTCTTTTCCATTTTTTGACGGTTGACAAACCGACTTAAGGTGTATTACCGCCACCACCTGGAAAGGAGTGTGGATCTTGACTCACTTCCCCTTGACTGATGCTTGATGAGAAAGATTCAGCTAATAGGAGAGCAGGATCATGGTACTGAGCATGATGGGAAAGAATCTGACCAATAGGAGAGCAGGATCATGGTACTGAGCATGATGGGAAATTGTGTTCCATTTCTTTCGTAAACGGAATGAAGCGAAAAAGCCTTTGCATATCGTTTCGTAAAATGAAATCTCGAGGTTCCACTGTATTATTTTATGTACTGTATTATTTATCTATACATATTATTATTTAACAGGATGACACCCCCACCCCCCATATACTCATTTGAAAGCTACATAAATACAAATAAGGTTGAGAGATAATCTAATTATTATTTGCTCACATGAAACTTACTGAGGCAGAAGTGAGAGTTGGTGCTAAGGTCTGTTGGAAGTTTGAACCCTTTGATCCTGAAGAACTTGAAGTGTGGTTTCAGTAAGGTGGAGTTACAGCACACACAGCTCAAAGATCACTGGAATTGCTGAGGGAAATGTTTCCGGATCAGGCGATCTTGTCACGTGGCGATGTTGGGTGGCCGTCCCGTTCCCCTGATCTCGCCCCTTGTGATTTTTTTCTATGGGGCCACCTTCAAGCATCACTGCATATGCATCGTTCCCACCCGACATGACCCATCGAGCCACGGCAGCCTTCAGAAATCCCCTCCAAGCGTGTATAGCCAACATCGACCACCATTTGGAGGATTTGATCATTAAAACAAGATGAATAAAAACTGTATTGAATCAAGTTTTATATATATATATATATACACCTTCTAATTCTGTACATGTCCTCGTGCTGCAATCAATAACTTCCACTCATCCACAACTCCATTCAAATTCCATTTCACTTTAGGATCTCTAGGAGGCTAGATCCTAACTCAGCTGACACCAGGTGAAGGCGGGAATACCCTGAACAGTTCACCAGACCATTGCAGGACCAACTCAGACACAGAACCATTCACACAGTGTGTGGGAGGAAACCAGAGTTCCTAGAGAATCTCATGGAAGCACGGGAAGAACATGCAAACTCCACACGGAGAGACCCTTGCTGAGCCCAGGACTCAAACCCAGGACCTTCTTGCTGTGAGGTGGTGTGCTAACCATTACGCCATCATGCCACTCCAATTGTGTATCTGTTTCTAAAAACCCTTTAAAGATGAACTCATTTTTTAAAAGACGGAGAGATGACGAGGACTTCTTATTCTTCTTGTTTACAATTCAGTTCCTATCATGCAGCTAGGAAAATAACTTTTATTATATAAATAGATCTTTGGAAAAATTCTTGACAGCCAGTGGTGGTGGCTCTCTCATCAGAAGTATCTGCGGATTAAATAGGGTATACTGTTGTAGTTTCCCGTGTAGGCCAGGCGCATCTCACACACATACATGCACTAATATACCTTGAACTCTCTCTCACTCTCTCTCTCTCTCTCTCTCTCTCTCTCTCTCTCTCTCTCTCTCTCTCTCTCATGCTCTGTTCTTCATTGCTCATCCTCTCATGGCCTGGACTTTCCACTCCAGATGTTTTAAGGCGTGTATGTTTTCCCAGAACCTCCTACTGCAATGTGATAACGATCATTATACACAAGTATCTCAGAGGGGAGTGAGGCTGTCTGCATGGGCTGTTCTTCATAGAGTTCCTCTGTCCGTTGTATTTACGGATTTATTTTAAGGTGCCTGAAAGCGCTTGAGAAATTAACAGCCGACTGTTAACTGTCCAACTGTCAGGTGTAGGGGCTGTTTTTGAGTGTGGTTAGTTGGTGGATGGTAATAAGCAGGTGTTAGCAGTGGTGTAATTGTATGTTCAATCGGACAGGGTGAGTAAGAGGGTGGAAGCTTTGTCAGCTTTTTACTGTTCCAAAAACTGCACCCCCACCTCCACCTCCACCTTCACCCTCTTGGTATATAATGGAGGGGGGGGGGGGCGTAATGGTCATCAGTATGTCTGTCTGTAATCATTTCAATTCCAGTCCAGAACCGAGAGACCATTTGAAATTTACTGTATTTATCAAACTAGGCAGTTACTCCTACTAGGCAGTGTAGCTGTGCCCTTTGATATTTTCTGATTTCTGGAATTAATTTTGTCTTCACGTTCCATGGAAACCAATTGACCATGTAAGGGAATCGTCTGTGTTGGTTCCTGTCGTAGAATTTGAAAACTGTTTCACATTTTTTAATTATTTAATTAATTTATTTATTTTTAAATCAAACTTGATGGTTATTTCAACAAGGCAGTGAGTTTAGTTGTGATTTTATATATATTAAGATTTATGCGAATTTAATTTTTATGTTTCCATGGCAACCAGTCTAACATGTACAAATACCAGCGCTCATTTATAACATCTCCTAATGACTCATTTCTTTTTCTCCATTTTTGGATTTCAATCTATACCTTTAGCACGTACCCTGCTTTCTGTATCTCGTGTACCATGTTGTTGTTGTTGTTGTTACCTTTCGCCAACATGTGCAGTTCTTTGCCAGTATATGCTCCCTTTCCTGGATCTCAGATTCACTGTGGTGCAGAATGTTTTCTTTTTCTCCTCTTTCACATTCTGCCCGACTCTGTAATCACATCTGTTTGCTCACGCACCCAAGTGTTACACACCTCCCTGTTGCTTATAATTCTCCGAACAGTTTTTCTTGTTTTCTATTGCTCTTATCCTACACTCTTCTTTCTTCATCTCCCTCCCTTTTCTGTCTCCATGTGTATTGTATAGTCGGGCAATACAGATATTGTTTGTTACTTTTCTTTCCCTCCTGCTTCACACTCTATAGACAAAAATATGTGAACAGATGATCATCACACTCAAATGTGCATGTCTAACATCTCATTTAGTCCTCTTTTGCTTTTATAAACTGCATTAAATATACATCATTTCGCAGACGGCCAAAGAGCGAAGTCACTATCAGCGAATACATTCTGGTTCTGCTTCACTCTGACACAAGCTATACCAAGTATACCATCAGTCAAATGAAAACATTTTTTGAGTGTGTGTAACATAGTGCTAATCCAAGTACTGTACTACCAAAAAGGTAAGTTTTCAGGAATCGTTCGAAGACACCCAGTGACTCAGCCGTCTGGGCATCTAGAGGAAGTTAATTCCACCTGGGTGCCAGTACAGAAAAGAGTTTAGATACATGTTTTCCTTGTCCCTCGATTGAAGGAGGGACCAGCCTAGCAGTGCTAGAGGATCGGAGAGAGCGCGGTGTAGTGCATTGTGAGATAAGTGCTTTGATGTACAGGTCCATGTTTGGCTTTGTAGGCTAGCATTAATGTTTTGAGTCTAATGCGAGCAGTCACAGGAAGCCAATGGAGAGAGCATTGCAGCGGAGTGGTGTGCAAGGAGTTGAAGATTGAAGCTGAGGACATTCACTGTGCAAATGAAAAATTTCAAAGGTATTTGTTTTAGCGAGGAAATAAAAACTGTCCCTACATAATGTAGTCGCTTTCGAGTACACTACTTATGCAAATACCATAAAACCATGAGCTTGATTTTGCTGTTGCGTCCGAGCCCCCGTACCCACACTGGCTGCACAATAAATTAAGAAAATGGCAGGAGAAATCTATTGTGCGTGAAACCACCTCTGTCGGTGCTGAGTGCACTTGCACCCCATAACTTCTGCATGTTTGTGAAAACTCACACATGCAAACAGTGCCTAAATAGTTATGTTATTTCTCTTCTAGGTTGCTAGTCACGAATCTGTATGTTAAGCTACCTATGTTTATGTTGATAGTTATAATCCATGGATCATTTAAACCCTCCACTAAAACTTTTTTGTTCCCCTGCAGAAACAACAAAGAAGTTCTGCAGGGAACCATGATGCATGTCTTTTAATTCCAATGTCATAAATTCCTTCTCTAATACTGTTTGAATCCCTGATTGAGTATTGTGAGTTCCCCCGTGTGGGCTCTGTGGAGGATATATACTTGATGAGTGTCAGCATTGTAATAATCTCCACTCTCGTTTTTCTAAATGTGGCTATGGAGGGCAGTAGTGAGGCTAGACACTGATATCAGGTGACCAGACCTATGGTAGAGCTGGTGTTCCATTTCATCCTAAAGTTGTTCAGGTCGGCATCCCATGCAGGTGAGTTCTTTTACTCCAACCTGGGCAAAAGTAGGTTATTATGGACTTCGCTTTGTGCGCGGTGACGCTGTCATACTGGAGCAGGTTTTGGGATGTGGGTTCCAGTGAACAAAAGTCATTTAGACCACAACATACAAGGATATTCTCGACAATTGTGTGTTTCCAACCCAAGACTCACATGTACAGCGCTAACTGGGAAAAGTCCCTTTGTTCAGAAGGAAGCCTTTGGAGAGTTTTATTTTAGTGAACTGGAGATGTAACTTAATATATCTGACTCTGAAAAGTAAGGGTACTTTATACTTCATACTGTTCTTTTTCTCTGTCCTGCAGCTATATCGTGGTGTGAAGCAGTACAGGTCAGCGTGCGGGACGAGCGCCGTTTTGCCCTGCTTTTCCAGTCAGTGGTTTTGCCGTGCCAGTACACAAGCACCTCTACCCATACACCGGTGGTGCAGTGGTGGTACAAATCTTACTGCCGTGACCGCACACGTGATGCCTTCAGCTTTCCAGAGTCGTTGGGTGTCGGGGGGTCTGAACTAGGGGCCTCCTCCCATCTGGACTGCAGCGACAACAGCCGAACAGTTCGAGTTGTGGCTTCTGGGCAGGGATCCTCTCTCACCATTGCAGATTACTACAAAGACAGAGACATCTCCATTATCAACAGTAATACGCTCTTATGTTTGCTATTCTGTAACTCTTGTAGCTAAATATTGCATCGTTATAATACTATTATTTCTGATTCCATCAGTGTTTCTATCATTAGCATAGAGCAAGCAGCTTTTTTCTTTTACTTTCCTTTCTATTCTTTTATTGTTTATTGTGCACCGCCATTGTTCTTGTTCCTAACACTATTTAAGACACAGTTACGCCTCTGTGTGCACCACTGTGGATGAATAACCATCAGATGTTTATATTTTAAACTACTACTACTTTTCTTTGGGCTCCTCCCCTCAGGGGTCGCCACAGCGAATCATCTGTTTCCATCCATCCCTGT
>JAQNCB010000009.1:17402169-17415332 GCA_030068295.1 Euristhmus nudiceps | reverse complement strand
TGAGAGCGAGGTTGTTCTCGGTGCACCAGGCAGCCAGCTTCAGGATCTCCTCCCTGTAGGCAGCCTCATCACCCCTGGAAATGAGCCCGACCAATATTCCAATATTTTGTCCAATCCCTGTATATATCCTCAGGGAAGATCAAATGCTAAGTAGGGAGACAAGGTGATTGGATTGGAACGATAAGTGCTAATTGGTACTAATTAGTGATGGTACAACAGAACTCACTAGAAGACAAGGCAGGGTAAAACAAATGCAATGAAACAGAGACAAGGAATGAACCCCAAAAAACCTGAGAGTACAATAATCGAAAAGAATAAATAGAAGACAATAATCATGAACACAAAATAATCACCTGAACATGACCAAAAACCCAAAACCATGACAAGCTCAAACAGTAACTCACTCACACACTCACTCATTTTGCTGCTTAATGCTAATTAGGGTCACGGGGAGGATGGAGCTTACTTCAGCCAACACGGAACAAAGACAGGGTTCACCCTGAACAGCTCAACAGACCATTGCAGGGCCACCTCAAACACAATCCTTTCACAATCTGATTTGCACCAGCAGGCAATTTTAAACAGACAGCTAGCCTAATGTGCACGTCTTTGGACTGTGGGAGAAAACCAGAGTTCCCAGAGGAAATCCATGCAAGCACCAACTTCACACAGAAACACCTGGGTCTCGAACTTAGGGCTTTTTTCCGTGAGGTGGACGTGATGATCACTGCACCACTGTGCCACCCAAAGCTTAGACTATAGAAAGTAATGCAAACCACAAATATTTCTAAACCTTTCCTCTTCTAAGGAATTTCAGTTCGTTTCATCATTATAGAAATATTTGATCTTTTTTTCTGACTACCAGGTAACAATTTCATTCATTAATTTTCTGAACCACTTAATCCACAGGGAGGTTGGCGCCCATCTCTGCTGACTCTGGGTGAGGGCAGAGAACACCCTGGACAGCTCATCAGGCCAGAAACACTGATGATAGCCCAATGGGCTTCTGTTTACAAATGACAGCAATGGTTCTTTTACCACCCTCGCCCTCTCCCAACAGACAGTGAGAGACATGGCTGACCTTTGATAATCCAGTTAACTGCACTGGGGGACAGCAGTGACAACTTGGTGATAGTAGGGCTTGAACCCCTAACCTTTGGAATAGCTAAGCCAGCACCTTACCACCAGGCCACCACTGTCCCAACTAACAGATAATATGATATTTAAAAACCGCATGTTGGAGAATTGAAACTCGCCTTCATCCACATCAGTGCTTATTGGTGTTTCCTCCAATTCCTGCGGATTAATAGCTCATCAAGTCAGCTGAGAGGAACATTGCATGATGTGTGGGGCACCAATGAGGACCATGAGATCTACAATTATTACCATGGTGACCACGGAGGCACAGGGAAACCAGGAAAGCCCAAGTCTTTCCACCATTCTTAATTCATCTCAACTTGTGTGGATTTTCTGCATGTGTTTCTGTGCTTAAGTAATATTTCCACATTCTTTGTCATTGGCTGGAACATAAGGGCAAAAGTCATCACTCACCATAGTGCAAACCCCACCCTCCTTTGTGAGCATGACATCTAAAACTATGGAGTTTTGCATCGTCGTGAGCTGCAAGGATGTGAATTCCTAGTTTTACACCATCAAAGGACTCTATAGTGGCATTAGTAAATTTCACCAATTAATAATGAGCCACTTCCATTGTGTTGCGTAGTTGAGTCACTCAATATTGCCATATATTGTATGTCGTGCATGCATGAATTTTCTCTACTCCAGTATATTATAATACTCCAGTTTCCTCCCATGGTCCAAAGAGATGCGCATTAAATTAATTGTCTTTTCCAAATTGCCCCTAGATGTGAGTGTAAATGGTTGTGTGTGTTTGTTGGCCCTGCAATGGTCGAGAAAGCTATTCAGGGTGTACCCCGCCTTTGCCCACGGATGAATGAAATAGGCTCCAGGCTCCCTGTGATCCTAATAGGATTAAGTGATTAAGTTCAAAAGGGCTATTGTGGAGAAGCCATATTACTTTGTCAGACATTTCCTTTTTTTGTTTTTCCAGTTTGTGTTTTAGGGCAGATTAGGCATCACTCTCCAAATTCATTCTGAATACACATGGAAAGAATGATGCAACCGAGCTACATAATGATAGAGACTCTATGGCAGTATGGCTTTACCGTCAGGGCCTTGCTATAAGTTGCTAACCTTTTTCCTCCTGCTAGCTATCACTGTTATTTTTTTGTGGGGTTTTTTGGATATCTATAAGAGTGGGGAGATGCATTGATTTAAACAGGGATAATAATTGACAGAATGTACTCGCTTCAGCGCTTCAGCTGCCTTACATGCTTCCATATCTGCAAGAGCATTTCTCTGTGAAACAGGATCTGTGTTTTTGTGTATGTGTATATGTGTGTGTGTGTGTGTGTGTGTGTGTGTGTGTGTGTGTGTGCGGCGCATTTGCTCACAGCAAATCTTTCAGGAAGTTAAGCAGCTGCCAGTAAATCTAAGATTATCCTTTTGTGGTTGATTGGTTTACGAATGGATGTCGCCATCCTCACAATCTGCCTATTGTTTAGCAAAACAGTGTAATGTGGAAAAAGCACATCCACTGTCGGTGGGCAGTTCATTTTTTCTTCCCTTTTAACAATTTGCAAGCCCTTGTTAGGGTTTGTGAATGATTCTCCGGCATACACAACTCTGTTTTACCCCTGGCCATTTTTATCTGCTTCAGCCATCAACAAAACATGTATGACTTTGTAAGGTGTGTGTCAGTCAAGTCAGGTTGGGCCACTGTTGCTTCTGAGGCTAATTTTAGACAGACATAGTGAGGTGTGCTATCAACTAGGCCAGGTACTAATGTGGGTGGATTGAACACTGTGCATCGCTAAGTGGTATGCAATGGAGGTGGCAGGCTGTTGAAAGATGTTGGGTTTTCTGTTGCAAGCGTAGCACTTCCACTGCATGTGGAACAAGTAGGTTTAGAGTCTGGTACAACACGAGCAGTGCTGTGACTTCTACAGCCATTGCAGTGGCTATCGCCGCTTGTAACTTCCTGTGTCACAGGATCAAAGCATGAGGAAAAATAAACTACAGGCAGCAGTTTTGAACAACATTTTTTAAACTGAATTCATAAATGCACTTTTACAATCAACTTTCTGAACGAAGGTGGCACGGTGGGGTAATAGCTAGCATGTGCGCTTCACAGCAAGAAGGTCTGGGTTTGATTCCAAAACTTGGGCGTTTCTTTGTGAAGTTTGCATGTTCTAAACGTCCTGTGAGCGGGTTTACTCCGGGGACTCAGGTTTCCTCTAACAGTACAAAAACATGCACAGTAGGCTAATTGGCTGTTTCAAATCACCCTTAGGCGTGCGTGTGAGTCTAAGTGTGATTAGTTGTGTATGTGTTGACGCTGCGATGGCCTAGCGAGCTGTCCAGAGTGTACCTTGCCCTCACCCAGAGTCTGCTGAGATAGGTGCTCGCCTCCCTGCAACTCTAATTAGGATTAAGTGGCTTAGAAAATGAATGAATGGATGAACTTTCTGAGTGAATGATTAATGTGGGTCTAGCAATCCTAATGCATGATCTCAGGTGACAGTGTGTGAAGGTTCGAAGGTACACCCTGAACAACTCACCAGACTATCAGATGGCCCATATAGAACTTTTCTCAACCAATGTTGCTCCAAATAAGCTTTACTTAATAAAGTATCATGTGCCACAGTTTTATGGCATGGAATATTCACAATAGTCTTGACTCTTTTTTTTTGTTGTTAATTCAAGGCTTCCTTTGTAGAAAATGTTGCATCCAAAATACATTTCAAAGGCACCATTGTAATTTGTCTGTATTAGATTTTAGGGCTTTTGAATCAGCACAGCATTGATCCAGACATCCCTCTCCCCAGCCACGTTCTCCAGCTCTTCTGGGTGGACACGTTCCAGACCAGCTGAGACTTAGACCCTCCAGTGTGTTCTGGGTCGACTCTGGGGTCTCTTCCTGGTTGGACATGCAGTAAAATCTGGTGCTGTTGAGGGTACTTCTATACTTATACTGACCTTTGATAGTGTGGTTCAGTGGCCCAGTTATATGGATGGTGAGGAGGTAAGTCACTAGCCTGCTAAATACTTTTTGGCAGCCGGTATACTCCTTGAGCATGTCCATAGGGCATGTTGGGCTGTGGACTTTCTACTTGTTGGCAGCGAGAGTGGCTGTTGGCGAGTTTAGGCAGTGTAGATGGCAGTATGGACACAACATCATTGATCATGCAGTTGTGAGGGGAACCATCTCGGGCATTCTTGGAATCAGGGTGTGATTAGTAGTGATTGTCACAAAAAAATGCACTCTGAGTGGAGAGTATTCAATTGCAATCAAAGTTCTGTCCTGACATGTACAACCATTCCTCCACTCCATCAATCTCTTTTATGGATAGTTAAAAAAGGAAATTCTCAGCGCAGTTTCTCAGATCCTGAGTAAGTGAATGCTGAAAGAAAATGAGATCCCTCTGAGACTCTGAAGCAGACTGGGATTATTAATTTATTTATGAAGAAAGGAGAGGAGCACGATTCACTGAGATGGTGGAATTAAATGTGGGGTTCTCTGATCACATGCCTTTCTTTACCACGATGTGGTAAAATGTTGTGGGTGACCACAGGAAAAGCTGATTTGAGAGAAGTGCTACCCGATTTCACGGGTCTGGGAGTTTCACAGCAAGGACGGAGATGATTGAAATTGGTTGGCGCTGACAGAGCATGTGTCTATACATTGGACTTTGGAATGCTATGTGACCGTAGGACACTGGAAATGTAACTGAAGCAAATGGCAAAGGAAAAACTCATCGCAAAAAAGCTTTAAATTTCTGCAAATGTTGCAAACCGAGGCTCTGACGTGGAGTAGTCTCAAACAGTCAGCACATGTTGTGTGAAGGTTGCAAAGTTGTCATTTTGCTCACAAATGATTCGCTTTTTTTGTTTGCAAGGAAAAGTGACAAGTTGGAGACTTCCATGCAGAAATTTTGAGACTTGATGGCATCCACCGTATTCCGTGGATTTGGTCATCATGCATATATTCTTTGCATTCTGTTAATGCAAAGAGAACAAAAAGTGAACAAAACGCAATACAACATGAGATTTTCTTTTATTCGCCAAAGATCTGCAATTATTCCTGGATCAGTTGTAAATTGTCATGGTACTTTCTCATGACTTTGAAGCGATATAGATATTTAAGCAGCAAAATATTTTTTTGCATTTGTGGAATCACAAGACCTCTTGGTGCGAATTTCAAAATTTTCCAAAACCTCGCAACCCCCCACTACACCCCCCCACCAGTCGCTTTTCTATCGCACCTCTCATGTCATCACCTGCTTACTTGTTCCTTGGACAGTTGGGTTCATTTCTATAGTGAAAGGAAATGTTCCGATGCGTTTCACTCTCGCCATGTCATCATAACCATAGTGAATCCATAGAATAGTTTTGTTTTTTTTCTGTCCTCTGGAAAGTACAGCAAAGACCTATGGAGGATATTTTTTCTTGGGGTTTTTTTTTAGTTTTTAGTTTTTAAGAGAGGGGAGGTATTGACACTTGTTTTCATCGCCACAGGCAAGGAAGAGGAATTCTCACCTTTACAACTTTCGATATTCCTGCTAAGCAATGTTTCTCTTGAACACTGCTCTCTGCCATGGAGTTTCCAGGTCTGACCTAATGAACACAATATATAAAAGCTCAAAGTTAGGTACCATACAGTCACTTAAAATGTTTGGTTTTTTTTAACTTGAGAATGGAATCAGTCCTCAGACTGATCTTTAATGCACCTGCATTTCAGATGGGACTATATACAACTTATTTTCATGAGCTGAAACCCAAATCAGTCTACACACAAAATCACCATCTTATCACTTTTGTTCCCTTTTTCCTTTTTTTTTTAAAGTGTTCAATCGCCTGACCATTTAAATATTTAGCAAAAAAGGTCTACATGCTGCTTCCCATGTTCTACTTCCTCCCGGGGTCTTTGCAAGGAAATGTTAGAAATAATGATGCACATTGAAAAAAGGAATGAAATGGAGAACAAGATAAAAGGAGAGATGAGGAAGTTAGTTAATGTCCTAAAAGTGTGAGTGAAAGATGATATAAAGACTTTTTTTTTTAATTACATTAAAATGTGTACTGGTGTAAGCTAAACCATCACAGGTTCTGGGAGAGAGTGAAACCTCTGAGCCATGTCATTTCACTGTGTTATGCTGTGTCATCTTTGTCCTGAAAGGACTTTTTGTAAAAAAAAAAAAAAAAAAAGCTTTTCAGTGGATGTCGCATCATTGCTAGGAACCACCACAGGGACAGGAAGTGTTACTGCAAGAAGAAATGGGAGTTCCCACACAATGTAACCTTAACACTGACTTGTATGAACCACAGAGAGTGCACACCGGTCACTTTCAGCCATAAAACCAACCAAGTTGCAAGTCACCCTATGAAACTAGATCCTCAATTCTGTTTCATTTTTGGATGAAGATTTATTCAAGACAGAAACTGACTCAAATTCACTTCTGCATATTACAAAGAATAGGGAGAAATACATATGCCCATATGACTTTGTGCTTCATTTTACCATCCCTGTAGTAAACACCGGTCACTGAGAGTGATTAATATTTCTGCCTCTCCTGCTTTTTTGCATTGCTGTGCTGCTGATAATGATATGTATAGTGACCAAAACGATGAACACAAAATTAAATAGGGCAATGGTGGCTCAATGGTTAAGGCTCTGGATTACCTAATCCAAAGGTTGGTGGTTCAATGCCCCAGTCCCATCAACCTGCCACTATTGGGTGCTTGAGCAAGGCCCTTAACCCTCAATTGCTCAAATGTAAGTCACTCTGGATAAGGGTGCTTGCTCAATGCTGTAAATACTGCAATGGAGGCTACCTCTACCAGGCCCAAAGGGATTACTATAACTTGGTACATTTAAGCCTGGGTACACCCTGAACAGCTCACCAGGTCATTGCAGGAACAGCATACAGTTATTCACACTCACACCTAGGGGCAATCTGGAACAAATGCATGCATTGGGGGGGGGGGGCAGCATGCAAACCCCACACAGAAACATCCCAAACCCAGGAATCAAAGCAGGGACCGTGCACGGGTCACTTCCAAAATGTAATGGTTTGTTGCTTGAACCACACCCTACACTGAAAATCTGTGCATTCCTCTTGAGCTATGTTTCACACAAACTCACTAACTAGTTAACAGAGGTGAAAACATTACCATCTGCCTGAGGTACCTAGAAGTCCATATGAAAAGCTCACCAGATGGGATGTCTCAGGGTGGGAGAGCCTCTCAATGTGACATCATCACAGAGTGTGCAGTCAGAAGTGGATACACACACACACTAAACAAAGCAGCATTTATTCATTCCTTCATCTGAACCGCTTATTCCTAATTAGGGTCGCAGTGAGGCTGGTGCCCTACTCTTGATGAAAGTCAGCAATACTTCTTTTACATCCCTTTCACCACACACCACAGACAATGAGAGACATTGCCAGCCTTTGATAACCCAGTTAGCTGCACTGGGGGACAGAAGAGACAACCATTGACAGTGGGGCCTAAACCCCCAACCCTGGGATCGGTAATCCAGCACTTTACCACCAGACCACCAGACCACCACTGCCCACAAAGAAGCATTATTTTTTTAAAAATACATGTAAGCATGAATTAATCTATAAGCCAAAGCATAGAACTCCAGACCAGAGCGGAGATAATGAGCTGCAGTCCGCAATTGCCATTAAAAAACTAAAAGCAAACAACAAGATGTCACAGAGTGGGCAGGTCATGTGACACACGAGTGGTACACTATGACAAAGAGACAGAAGTTCAGAGGTATTGTTGTGGATGTTGCCCTGTAATGGTCTGATGAGCTGTTTAGCATGTACCCCTCCCTCATCCCCTGTTGACTGAGATAGATACCAGCCTCCCCAAAACCCTAATAGTAGGATTAAGCGGTTGTGCAATTGAATGAGAGTCTTAATAATATATTTTCTTATAGATTTACTGGTAATAATCATCATCTGGTTATTACTGCTATGACTTCCCAGGCCATTATTACTTCTCACCTTCAACTCCTCGTGTTTTTTTTTTTCGTAGCTTATGATAGAATCATCTGCCAGTAGAATATATTTTATTACTTTAGAATTACTGTGAATTCTGTTACTTTTTTAAGTGACTAGGAGCGTTCAAGTGTATTACTCTGTGTGTATACAATATTGTATTAAATGAGAATTTTTATGGACACTTTTATGGACGCCTTTCTGCTTCAGTTAAACTACCACAGAGCTTCCTCTTTTACTCGCCTGGGTGATTCAGATGATGTAGTGAGAAAAAAAATAAAACTTGCATTATCAAATGGATTTTTTTTCACTGAGTCACCAGAGCCCGTGCTGTGTTTTCTTCTTCTTCTTTTTGTTCAGTGCAAAGGTTATGATTAGACTATGTTGTTTAGTTTAAGGGAACACTAAAAGAGGATCCTCAGTGTTTTTTTTTTTCAGGCGGTGGAATTTACATACAGCAGTGGTATCATGTTATATTTAGTGTGTGTGTGTGGGGGGGGGGGGGGGGGGGGGGCTGTGGAGATATGTGCTGGGGTGGATTTACCACCAAACATGTTTACTGTTTGATAAATTGAAATTTAACTAAGCTCTAACCATTATTATTATTATTATTATTACATAATTTTTTTTTTCATTTGTAATTCAATTACTAACATCACAGGTGTTAAATTGTTATATGCTACAATGTGATGGTAATAGCATAGTGTTATAGTCCTTTATTTGCAATTAGTTACCATCATTCATACATACATTCCAACAAGACATTCTGTATGACAGTGGAAGACCACCAGCGAGGTCTCCTCTGGAAATGTCATTTGGACTTTCCATGTGTTTATTCTGTTGCACTGGCTCATGAAATCCCATGAGAACCCCCAGCATAGTGCTCATCCTCTGGCTATTTTTGTCAAACCAAGTGAACAAGGTGTCCTCCACTTAACCACAGAACCATGTAATACTAATCCTTCATTTTACTTCCTTACTTTTAATTTTATTCAGAACTGGAAGAAACCACTCATCACAGATCAGGAAGATGTGTAACACATTCTGATTTTGTTGGAGTCAATAACCAACCATACACATCAATAACACAGCTATTAAATAAGATAATCCCTTAGAGTGCTGATATTGTCCATTACTGAAGATGTTGGTGGTCCGTCGTAGTGGCATCCTTGAACTCCTGAGGCATGTCCTCCTCCTCCCAGATGCTGCTGAGTAGGCTGTGAAAGCTCTTGAGGGCCATTGGTCCCGCCACCTTATAAAGCTCTGCAGGTATTCCGTCCATACCAGAAGCTTTTCCTGAGCTGGTCTAGCTGATGGATTTCTTGACCTCTTGCATGGTGGGAGAGGAGTCCAGGCTGGTGATAGTCGGACTCTGGGGGATCTGGTCCAGAGCGCCGCTGCTGACGCTGGATAGCAGGTTGAGGAGGCTGCTGAAATGCTCTCTCCACCGCTCACTGATGGTGCTCTTCTCTTTCAGCAAAGTGCCATCAGTGGACAGGATTGGGGTGGTGTTTGGTCTGGATGGGCCATACACTGCCTTGATGGAGCTGAAGAACATCTTGGAGTTCTTAGTGTCCGCAAAGTGCTGCACTTCATCTACCTTCACCACCCACCACTCATTCTGCATGGAGCGGAGCGCAGCCTGGGCCTGGCTCTGGAGCCACTTGAAGCAGTCGTGCTTGGTGGTGGAGGACGCGTCGTTCTGCCATGCTGTGAAGGTTTTACGTTTGTCTTCCAGGAGCTGAGTGATGGTTTCGTCGTTCTCATTGAACCAGTCCTGGTGAACTTTCTTCTTTGGCCCAATTGTGGTCTGTGCAGCTTCCTTGACCATAGGCTTGAACTGGTTCCACTGCTGGGTCGGGGTTCCTGACAGGGGTCCATGGGAGGAGAGCATGTCATCCAGGCTGGCTGCAAAGGTGTCACACATCTTGGGTTCTTTCAGCTTCTCCATGTTGAAGGATGGTCTGACATGCTTGGGCTTCTTGCGGTGGTTGGGGGCAATGTGCAGAGTGAGGATTGACCAGACCAGGCGGTGGTCAGTCCAGCACTCCACTCTGTGCATGGCCCTGGTGGTCCTGAAGTCTCGGATGTCACACCTGCGGCAGATGATGTAGTCGATCAGGTACCACTGCTTTGACCTGGGATGCATCCAAGTTGTCTTGAACTTGTCTGCTTGCCTGAACAGGGTGTTGGTAATGATCAGGTCATTCTCTGCGCAGAGACTGAGGAGCAGCAGGCCATTAGTGTTCATCTTCCCCGAGCCATGCGGGCCCAGCATGCCTTCCCAATCTCTGTGGTCAGTGCCGACTCTCATGTTGAAGTCGCCCAGCAGGATGAGCTTATCACCAGGAGGAGTAGCCTTTAAGGCTTGGATGAGGTCCATGTAGAATGCCTCCTTCGCTTCGTCGCTGCTGGTCAGGGTGGGAGCGTAGGCGCTAATGATCATAATGTGGCAAGTGGTGTTAAGGGGGAACTGAAGCTTCATCAGACGCTCGTTCACAGGTGTTGGGAGGTCCGGCAGCTGGCTGAGTAGGGCTGACTTGATGGCCAGTCCAACTCTGGATCCTGTCTTCGTCTACAGCTTTCCCTTTCCAGAAGAAAGTGTAGCCACCTTTTGGTTCTGCAACCGACCCTTCCTCAGCAAGTCTTGTTTCACTGAGCGCAGCGATGTCGCGTGCCAGTTCTCTTGCGATAAGGGTAGTCCATCTCTCCGTGTCACGCTCCTGCTCAGCGGCGCCCCCTGGGCCCGCTGTTGCGGGGTGTGGCAGTACTGTTCCCTGTCCGCCATCTTGCTCCCGTAATTAGGTCCATACCTGGCATCAATATAGCTGGTCTATTTATATGTCTATGTTTCCTGTTTCCCGTTGCTGGCTGATAGTTTAATGTTTCAAGTTCCGAGTTTAAGGTCTAGCGTCTAGTTTCTATGTGTGCCCATAGTTTATTGTGAGTTCAAGTTCAAAGTCAAGTTCAAGTTCATAGTGCCATAGTGCTAGAGATTGATAGCATCCTTAGGCATCTTGCCAGCTTCAGGTTTTGTGTTTTCCGTGCCATGCTCGTTTTTTGTTTCATGCCTGTTTTTCGTGCCTCAGTGTTTTGTTTTGGTTACGTAGTGTCTCTCGTCAGTGTGTTTATTCCGGTGGAATAAAGACTTTTCTTGTTTACACCTTACGCCATTGTTTTCCACTTCCCTGCATTTGGAGACTATCATGCCCAGTGCCCGGGACCCTGACAGTATCAGCCAGCCCGACAAGTCTCCAGCAGGGTGGCTCCCCGGCATAGCGGCGTTGGGTGCTGCACTCGCCGCCTTGGAGAAGCAGTTGGCGGTCCTCGCCGTTACCATGGGGTGTGTCCTGGTGACGGGCCAATGGCAGCGGGAACCCCAATGCCCGACACCCCTGCTGCCACCCAGGTATGCCGCCTCCCCCAAACCCACGCGCGCGCCAGTAGTGGAGGCTCAGCGGTTGTGCGAGGCTCAGTGCGGACCATTGTGCGAGGCTCAGCCCGTGCCGGTGATCACCTCGGAGCTGGATACCGAGCCACGGACGGAGGTCGGGCCGGTGATCGAGTCACGCAGCAAGCCAGTAGTCGAGCCACTGCGCACCCCACAGTTCACGCCACAGCCAGGATTCAAGCTTCAGAACCAAGCCAAGCCCCATTTGAAACGTCAGTGCACGGCCTCGCCGGAATGTCAGCGTGCGCTCATGCCCACGCCAATCTCATCCGCTCCAAGCTCCACGACTGTCTCAGCGCCTCCAA
Source organism: Euristhmus nudiceps (assembly GCA_030068295.1). Classification (NCBI taxonomy): domain Eukaryota; kingdom Metazoa; phylum Chordata; class Actinopteri; order Siluriformes; family Plotosidae; genus Euristhmus; species Euristhmus nudiceps. The sequence continues at coordinate 17,403,483 of JAQNCB010000009.1, read as the reverse complement.
GCTCCACGCCTGTCTTGGCCGCTCCAAGCTCCACGCCTGTCTCGGCCGCTCCAAGCTCCACGCCTGGTACCTTCATGTCGCCGGGGTTCATGCCCGGTCCCACCAATCCTTGGGTGCCTTCGCGGCTGCAACCCAAGCCACCGCCATGACTGGGGATTGTCTGGAGGGGCAGGAGAGGGTCGAACCCCACCCTTCCGCCCCCAAACCCTCTCCATGGACAGCTGGAGGGTTTTTCGTTGGATCATGTTTCTGTTTCACCAGCTTTTGCTTTCGCCATGACGATGGGGTTCATCAGGTTTTGGGTAGGCCGTTCTTTTTTGTTCCTTGGGTTTATGTTTTTGGGCCTACTTGTTCCTTGGTTTTTTATGGACTGTGTATTCTGGCATGGAGACTTTTTGCCTTTATTATTAATTTTTATAGTATGTGCCTTTTTTTTTTGGTTTTGTCCATTTTTGGACTTAGTTATTGTTTTTCTAGGTGTTCCTTGTATATAGATTATGAATTGTTACCATTGTGGTTTTCCTTCAGGTAGTTATAGTTTGTAGTGGTATTTTATGGGTGCTGTCTAGTTAGATTTTCTTTGTCAGTATTAGTTTTGTTTCTTACGGTCATGTTTATTGGGACTTTTTTGCCATTGTTTTAGACTTGGTTCTGTTTATTTATCATTTAGATTATATTGTTCATGTTTAAAGTATCCCTGGGTCCTTTGTGGTTATGGTGCATTCATGTTGTGTTTATTGTAGTTATGGTCATCGTATCATGGTTAGTAGTTTGGTATTATGTTTTTTGCTTTTTCATGCTTATTAGTTTGTGGGTTTTGGGCCATGTTTTTCGGGTATTTCTTGTTTTCCTGTGTCATAGTTTTGGTTCTTGTTTTATGTTTGACTGGCTAGACCGCCAGGTGGCGATCGTTTAGGGGGGGTACTGTCACGCTCCTGCTCAGCGGCGCCCCCTGGGACCACTGTTGCGGGGTGTAGCGGTACTGTTCCCTGTCCGCCATCTTGCTCCCCTAATTAGGTCCACACCTGGCATCAATCTAGCCGGTCTATTTATATGTCTATGTTTCCTGTTTCCCGTTGCTGGCTGATAGTTCAATGTTTCAAGTTCCTAGTTTAAGGTCTAGCGCAGGGGTGCTCACACTTTTTCAGCCTGCAAGCTACTTATAAAATGACCAAGTCAAAAAGATCTACCCACTACAAAAATCCAAAACATATATTTATTTTCAAATATATTCTGTATTCTTTATGTGCACAATGTATATTGATGTACCTGCATAACCGCATGAGCCAAAATTGAACAACACAACATAATTAA